>VZTM01036948.1:24377-47200 GCA_013400555.1 Jacana jacana
TTTATGTATTTATTTATTTATTTATTTATTATTATTAATTACTTTTATTTTTATTTTTGTCTGCTAAAAATAGTATTGCAAGTTTTGGCTTTTACCTTGACATAAAAATCACAATTTAGTGTGCAAAACGCTTAACAGTGGAAGAAACTCATCGGAGGAGTCGAGGGGTTTCCGATGTGAGTGCGTTAGAGGTCAGCCCTAACCCCCCCCTTTGCCCCCCNTCCGATTCAGACAGCAGGAACACTTGGAACAGCAGTTGATGCCCGGGATGGCTGGGGGGTGGCAATGGGGATGCAGGGATTTGCTGGGGGGGGGCGGTGGGGGTGGTGGTGGTGGTGGGGAAGCTCATCCCAGTTTCCCGTTGGCCCTTTTCTCCGCTGGCAGCCAGCTTTGCCCAGAAAAACAAGCGATCTGAGCAAAACCCCAGGGCAGGGTGTGCGTGTGTGTGTGTGTGTGTNTTTCACCGCAAGCCCTGGCCAAAGCTGGACCCGCCGGACGCGGGGGACGCGGGACCACGGTGCGGGAGAAGGTCATGCAGCCCTTCTGCAAAGCAGCAGCTCTCGGGACTGAGGGGGGGGTGTTAATTGGCGCTAACGAGGAGGAGAGGGGCTGGCTTCTACACTATATGGCAGCTGCAGGTAACTTGTATGCTTACACTCCGTTTTCTTTAAAGGTGCTTGGTATAACTTTAGATATATAATATACATGTAATATTGCTAATAGTCAAGCATAAGAATAAAGGTGCAGACATACCATAAATACTGATGCTTTGATTTTACACTATCAGACCTAGATGAATGCAGTTTCCTATTCACATTACAAAGCAGCCCCAAATTCTATAATTTAAAATAGTGTCGTAAACAAAGAGGAGGAAGGAGTCGGTTATGATCTGATCTTCTTAATCTGTTTTCCTTGGAAAAAAAGAAATGATCAAAAAATTCTAAGGCACTCAGGAAAGCCGCATACAATCGATGGACTGCTCTGTTCTCACCTTACATTCAATAGTTTAAAGGGGTTACTTCTTTTTTTTTTGTTGGTTTTTTTTTTGTTTGTTTGTTTGTTTGTTTTTTTCTCAGAAGAATACAATCATTACCATATAACATTTTTCAAACATATCATTAATCCTCCACACACAGGAAACATTAGTGCAAAATGCTTGCCCTCATCTACCAGATAAGGAAAAAAAAAATAAAAATCAAAAAAACAACAAACCCAACACCCTTCACATTTTAGAAGTTTGCCTTCCTAATAATAATAATTAATAAAACAAACAAACCCAACTTAAAAACAAAAAAATAAAAAAAAAGAAAAGAAAGAAAGAAAAAAACCCCAAAAATATACAGGAAGTTGTGCTAGGTACAAAAATATATATTTTCACTGTGCAACTTGACTCTCTTCAGACTCTCTGTCCTAAGCTGTTCAAGTACTTCTGCTGCTGCCCCNCCCCCCCTCCCAAACAATCCCCCCACAAGGATGCTCCACTCCTTCCAACGCCGGTTGAGCCACGGGCAATTCCAGTTTGGGTTGAACCCCTTGCCCGGCCGGAGGAGGGGAGCCCTGGTATGTGTCACCCCTCGGCCGGGCTCCCCGCCACCCCCCTGGGGGAATTTCTAGGGTGAAACCACAGTTAGAAAAATTAAACCATCGAGGTGGCAAGAAGGACCCGCTCCCCAGCTTCTGCCGGCAACACCGGCACCATCCCTCCCCTCCCAAGCCCCCCCTGGCCGGTGTCACCATGGCCAAACACTGGCATGGGAAGGTCACCAGCTTGGGGCGGGGGGGGACACCGTGGGGCAGGNAAGAGGAGGAAGGAGTCGGTTATGATCTGATCTTCTTAATCTGTTTTCCTTGGAAAAAAAGAAATGATCAAAAAATTCTAAGGCACTCAGGAAAGCCGCATACAATCGATGGACTGCTCTGTTCTCTCCTTACATTCAATAGTTTAAAGGGGTTACTTCTTTTTTTTTTGTTGGTTTTTTTTTTGTTTGTTTGTTTGTTTGTTTTTTTCTCAGAAGAATACAATCATTACCATATAACATTTTTCAAACATATCATTAATCCTCCACACACAGGAAACATTAGTGCAAAATGCTTGCCCTCATCTACCAGATAAGGAAAAAAAAAATAAAAATCAAAAAAACAACAAACCCAACACCCTTCACATTTTAGAAGTTTGCCTTCCTAATAATAATAATTAATAAAACAAACAAACCCAACTTAAAAACAAAAAAATAAAAAAAAAGAAAAGAAAGAAAGAAAAAAACCCCAAAAATATACAGGAAGTTGTGCTAGGTACAAAAATATATATTTTCACTGTGCAACTTGACTCTCTTCAGACTCTCTGTCCTAAGCTGTTCAAGTACTTCTGCTGCTGCCCCCCCGGGTGACCCCGCCGGCCGGGGCTGTCTCTCTGGATGTGGGTTTGGTCCGGAATTAACACCTTAATTAATTGCCTTTGGGCCTGCTCACCAAACCCCAGCAAGTGCCAAGAAGGAGGAGGAATCCTTTGCACTACCTTTAAAATATATATATATATATATCTATATATATGCGCACAGACACACACAAGAAGGGACAATTTTGATCTCTGGCACACAGGTCTGCTCCCAGCTTGCCTCAGATTTTTTGGGGAGATGATTTGGGAGGAGGAGGCGGGGGTGTCCTCAGCCAAACCAGACCCCCCGAGCCCCACCAACTCTGCCCCAGAGCTGCCCCCAGCAGCTCCTCCTGGGGGGCGATGGGGACACCCCAGGGCCAGAGAATGAATTGCCTTTCATCTCCTTGGGGCCGCCTGGGGAAGAAGCCCACCCCAAGCTCAGCTCTCTGGTGTCGTTCCCCCCCAATTGCTCATGTTCCTCCTTCTCCCACAGGCCGGGGATGAGCCGTGCCAGCTCCAGGCTTCAGCAAGAGCATGGATTTTCTCTGCTGCTGTGGGTAAAGTGCAAAGAGAGCCCCCAGCCACACTCCCCCCCAGCTCCCCGGAGCATCGCTGTGCCCTGCTCATCACACCACCGCCCGGTGCCACCGCCGGCACGGCACCCGCTCCGGGACGTCACCATCACCCAAGCCAAGCCAAGCCATGCCGAAATCCACAGAACTGTGCAAGATGTGAGGCAAAACCACGCTGTCATTTGATAGTTTCTATTTTTCCCCAGGCATGGAGCAGGGCACAGGGAGAAGGGCCGGACAGCTTTGTTAGTCCCACGCAAAAAAAACCCCAAGAATTAAAAAATTCCCCAAAAACTGCTTCAAGTATCGAAGAAAACAAAACCAATGGCCAAAAAGGAAAAGTTGGGTTATCCTCTTTCTCTGCCTCCCCCCCTCCCCTGTCCTCTCCTCCTCTCCCCTTTCCCAATGGAAATACAAAGAAAGAAGAAAACCCTGAGCAAAGCGCCGTCTGGGTTCCAGGGCCCAAAGCCGGGAAGGAAAGCAGCGGCAGCCCCAGGAGCCTTCAAAAGTGACTCTTGGTGCTCCTCACACTTGTTCATAGTCCCCCACTCGTTAAAGAACAAGCTGTAAAGGTCCTTAAAGCAGGCTGTTTACTCACAGTAAAACACAATAATGAAAAAAGAAGAATAAAGCCGTACATGGCTTTCACCTCGCTGACCCCATCCCTTGGGGGCATCCCGGCCTCAGCGTCACCCTGCCCGGCAGCAGCACCCTGTGGGAACCAGGGCTGCAGGGAGGGTGACAGTCCCTTTGGGGAATTTCTGAGGAGATTTCTGCCCTCCATGAGCAGCTGGCCCCGACCAGGGGGTGAGCTGGCACCCACTGCCTGACCAGGCTCCAGGGGCACCTATGGGTCCCCACCCCTATGCCCGTGCCACCGAGCTGAAGACAGCCAGGTCCACCAAAGCCAACGAATGCAGCCTGGGGACATCAGTGTTCAACAAAAAAAACCAACAAACAACTCACATTGGGTTTTTCCCCAGAAGGGCCCATCTGGAGGATGAGCACAAGGTGAAACACTTCCTCCTCCCTAGAACCTCTTCACAGAAGGGTACAAAGCTCATTTTGATTTTTCCTTTTAAACATTTTTTTGCATCCAATATACTCCAAATTATTACAAAGTGAGAGCCTGGCTGGCCGGGTTGGAGGGGACGGGGCAGTGGTGGTGGATGCTCCCAGTGTGGATGCCAACACCAAGAGCTCCCGGCTCCACGTCCTTCGGAGCAAGGACACCCTCCTTTCCGTGCCAGTCTCCTCTCCAAAGCCCTTTGCAGGGGGAAGAGGGGGGATATTCCCCCCGCCCCGACCAGGAGGTGGCCCCCGGACTCATCCCACCTGCTGGACACCCCATTGCCCTGAGGTGATGGGGTGCAGTGGGGTGACACCAGCCCCGTTCACCCTAGAAGTGGGTGCCGTGGAGTCGCAAGCAAGGGGAAAGAAACAAAAAGGAGTCGCTGGGAGGGAGGGAGAGAGAAACCAAACCCCAAACCCAGCTGTACTGGGCAAAAAGAAAAGAGAAAAGCAACCTGACAACAACCACTACGCCGGCCAGGGTCTCCACCTGCGCCCCACGCAGTCCTCCTGCCACGTGCAAGCCTGTACTCCCACCGAACCATCCCTGCTCCAGGGAAATGGAAAAAACCTCCCCCAGACAACGGCCCTGAGCCCCCCCCACCAGCCACTGGGCACCGCAGCAGCCGGCCCCGCACAGCACCCACGGCAAAGGGGCTCCCCTCCCACACCAGAAGCCTTTTAACGCTTTCCCCCCACCCTGTCCCACTTGGCTAGAGCCCTTCTGCTAGAGACACACGTCGCCAGTCACAGCACCTCTTCCCTAACACACCTCGCTTTCCTGTTAAGTGACAGTAAAACTTTCTGTAGAGGACAAGGTTACCAATGGCTTTACTTCTGAGCTGAGTAATGGATGGGGTGGTGATGACGGGGGGGGTGGTGGTGGTGGTTTGGGGGGGGGTGGCTAGCTTTTCTCCTCCCCTTCTTAAAATTAAAAAAAAATTAAAAAAAAAATAAAAAAAAAATAAAAGGAAAACGAAAACAAAACCAAAAAACCCAAAAGAAAAAGCTACAATCTTAGAGACTAACCTCAGGAATATCAAAAAAGGAGCCCAATAGGTTTTTTTTTAAGTAGGTCGCCACAGACCTAGTCGTTTACAGTATAACGAATGCGATTATTTCCTTCATAAATTTTAAATACAAGCAGAATAAAAATCACATTTTTTTCAGGCAACAGTAGCAGTTCAGTAGGTAAGTGGCTTGATCACATTTTTTTTTGTTTGTTTTGTATTAGTAATGCATGCAAGCAGCTTTAGTATTACAGATCCCTTATAGGTCACGAAACGTTTGCTCTCTTTATAAAGTCCCTCCGAAAGTACCATCTTGTCTTCTCACGGGAGTTTCGGGCCGGCTGGAGGAGCCCGAACCTTGTTCAAAAGGTTGTGGAGTGCTTTGGGTATCCGATGCCAGAGCATCTGTGGCAGCTGCCTCCTGTATCACAGAGCCAGCCCCTTCGGCATCCTCGCTCTGTTCGAAGGACTGGTTGGATCCATTGCTTAGCTCTACGTTCACCGTGTTAGTTCTCAAGGCTACTATAGTTCCCGAATCGCTCCTCCTTTCTGCATAGATTCGCTGCTCAAAGACCTGAGCAGTGTTGGGCTGGAATTCAGGATCCAGGGGGACACTGTTTGTGGTGGAGCCCATGACTGTGCGGTACATCTCCATCCCTTCTGGCAGCATGGACTTAATCTTCGGCAGCCAGCGCTTGCGGACCCGGCGGGCGTTGGTGCACATATCGGCTGCTATAACATTCATCTCGCTTTCCTTAAAGCTCGGGGCAAAATTCTGACAATACACTGCAAAGACAGGGATACACAGAGCTGAGGATTCCGAGGAAGCAATACACAGGCAGCTGCGTGATCACAGCCTCTGCCCCGGCGCAGGGACCTGCCGCCTGGCTCAGCGTGGGCTGACGCCACAGAGCAGAGGCTCAACCACCGGCCAGAGCTCTCGAGAAGAGAGACTTAGAGATAAGGACTTCTCAGCTCAAGTTAAAACCAGAAGGCATACAAATCCCAGGTGGCACAAGGAAGGGGGCTGAAGAAGGACCACTCACTCCCCCAGGGACCCAACGAGCCCCAGGCTCCTCCTGCCTGCAGGACCCAGCCTCCAGCCGGAGCACAAGATCCACGGCTGCAGCATGTAGGGATGGCCAACAGCAGAGATGGACATAGAAAAGGGCAACACAAACCCCTCAACGGCAGATCCACGAATGGCCCTTAAAACCACAGCGATGCAGACAGAGCTGCGGGGCTGGAAAATGCTGGAGCTGCTCGTGACCGAGCAGAAGTCGCCCAAAGGACCATCCTCTGTCTGTCCCACGCCTCATCCTGGCTACCCTAGGGCCAACCAGCATGGTCCACTGCATGGACCACCGGCCCAGCCAGTGTGGCTGCACCAGTGTCCTACCACTAGCACATCAGCAGGCACGTACCCTGCAGAAGAGCACACCACCACCTTGGCTGCAGCCCCTGCTACTCCCTGGAGGCCAAAAGCACCTGATGCTATGGACCAACATCCGAGGAACTGCCACAGCGAGCAATTATCAACCAAAGCTTGTGCACAGGGTAAAATTCAGGCACTAAGAAGTCACCTTCTGTCCTGACAGATGACAGCGATGCCTTATCCAACCTCTGAAACTCTTTGCAAGCCTCAGCAAGAACCATGGCTGGAAGGTCCGGACCCAGAGCCCTCCTGGGAGAGCTCAGGAGAGCACCACGCACAAGCTACAGGAGAGCACCCACAGCACAGTTTAGTGATTCTGTCTTTCTGTACTCAACATCTGCCATCTTATCCCTTTTCTCCACAGGCTACAGATCTCAGAGGGTGGCTGGAAGGCCCCTGGAGTTCAGCAACACAGCCACAATTAGGGAGAGGAAAGATTTAGGTCCCAAATCTCAAAAATCGGGAAAAAAAAAAAAAGAAATAAAAAAAATTTGCTTCAAGCTTCATTTTCCAGCACAATAATATTTCCACAAAGATTTACTATCCAGAGTCCAGCGGAGGCAAGAGAACACATTGCTTTCCCCTGTGTATGACTGTATAAAAGGGCTTCACTGCACTAACCCATCAGGGTTTCCTACACCACCCAGTGTAGGGCGAGTCCTCGCTCACCAGCAGCCACTTTTTTGTCCCAGGGCACGTTCAAGAGCCAAATATTTAACCATTTCCTCGTCTGGCCCCTGCCATGAATAAAGTACCTCAATGGAAGTAACAAAACTCTCCTTTTCTTGTGTGAACACCAGGTGTCGGGCACAGTGGGTGAACACCAGGCATTGGGGCACAAACGGGCCCAGTGGAGCAGGCAGCCCAGCCCAGCCCAGCCCTGGGTAGAGTTGGGGCACTGGGAAATCCTGAAAACACAGGGGGTCTTACTGGGGGGGCAGCAGAAGGGACATTTCACAGCGGAACCTTTGGTACCCCCAGCTCTGAGGCAGAACCCTGTGCCTCTACAGACAGACAGACAGACAGACAGGGTACCCACCGACTCACTCGCTGAGCGGCACAGAACGTTGTGTGGAGTTCAGATGTTAAAAACAATCATGCCATCTTTTAAAGAGGGAATTATTTGTGGTAGGGTTGCCATTTTATGTTTTGGGTTCTGTTTTGTTTTGTTTCTTAAATGACCCCTACGATATATATTCAAAGAAATGGACTCTAAGCCTGACAGAAACAGCAGTCTCCCACGCTGAGGCAGCCAGCGGATTCCCTGGCTCCTGGGGGACCATTTACTGCTGAATTTGGGGGGAATTTTCTTGCCCCAAAAGCCCAGGGCACAGCACAGCATGGCTGCTCCCGGGCACCGCAGGGCCAGCACCTCCAAGAGGTGTGCAGGGGTTGTCTCTGGGAGACAGACACTCTGCTCCTGCAAACGCGGGGATCCGGCAGAGCCCTGCACTGGGATGAATCCGAATGTGTGCCAGAGCCCAGGACCATCAAAGCAAACACACTGAGATGGGCTGTTTCAGTGGCACCGAGCTCTGAACGTTGCCATAAATACAGTTTTTGTTTCCTTCTTAGAGCACCTATCAATAAAATAATTATCTGCAGAATTAGTGCTTTAAAATATAGCAAAACACTCCAGTAGCAAAAGCGTGTTAGATTTTGCCAAACAATTAAAAAAACAAGTAAATCACCTCAGCTCCCCCCCAAAATGATGCAAAACAAAAATAAATTCCTTTTCCTACAGCCTCATTTCACCGTGTATAGATCCCACATTACACAACGGAGGTGGCCTTCCCTGCTTAGGTTTTGGCTTTGCTCTCGCCACGCTGTTCCCTCAGAGCAGCAGTAAATCTCTCTCCTTACATTTGACTGCATTAAGAACCCTGCTGTCCAGGGGCTTCCTGCTGGGATCGCTCGTGGAGGACCGGATTCCAGTTCCGCAGCTGTTGGCAAGCGTGTTCCTGCAAGAGAGGCAAAGGAACATCCTTACACCGGGGACTCCAGGGGACGGCCGTGCCCCGGCCTCTTCCCTCTAGGTTCTTACAGAGGGATCATCACCACGTTACACCATTTTAAGGCAAGGAATTGGAAAACCTGGTGCTCAGGTTCAAGCATCGTTAAGGTGCTAGGAGAGGGTCCAGAGAAGAGTCTTATGAGGAGAGGCTGAGGCAGCTGGGGGTGTTTAGCCTGGAGGAAAGGAGGCTGAGGGGAGACCTCGCTCTCTGCAACTCCCTGAAAGGAGGGTGTAGAGAGGCAGGGGTTGGACTCTTCTCCCAAGTCACAAGCGATGGGACAGGAGGAAACGGCCTCAAGTTGCACCAGGGGAGGTTCAGGTTGGAGATCAGGAAAAATTTTGACACAGAAAGGGTTATCAAGCCTTGGAACGGGCTGCTCAGAGAAGTGGTTGAGGCACCATCCCTGGAGGGATTCAAAAGACAGGTTGGGTTGACATGATACTTGGGGACATGGTTTAGTGATGGGTTTTTATCAGAGTTAGGTGGGTGGTTGGACCAAATGATCTTAAAGGTCCCTTCCAACCTAGATGATTCTAAAAAGCACAGAAATCAGGGCAGCATATGCAGAGGATGGAGCACTCATGAGACATTATCTATTAACATGGTTAAAACACCAGAAAATAAACAGAATCCCTTGGGAGACCACAAAGAGCAGGTGGACATACCGATCAAAGAAGGTGGCCAGAAGGCGTCTCAGGAGGACCTTGTGTTTGACACCGGCACATAAGTGGCAATTCATCAGCTGTCCCCGGGTGATGTAAACCCCCGAGCCTGAAAGGGTGGGAGAGGGAGAATTCAGGATTACACCCTGGTCTCATCACCGGGTCACCAGCACCACCCTGGTCACCCTGGTGACGCAGGAGGCAGCGTGTTCCTCAGGTGCTGCTGCAGAAGCCCATCAAGGACAGCAGAAGGTTTGGACAAAGCCCACCAGGGGCTGTTATCGCAGTCCCCTGGGGTTTTGGAAAAGCCCAGCTAATAAAATTCCCTAATTTTGTCCTTCCAGAAAGGAAGTCTCTGGAAATCAAATGAAAGGACTAAATTTTTTACTTCTTTTTTTTGCGAAGACCGACAGTGCAAGGCTTTATTCTGTGATTTTCTACATACAGACCAGATTATTTATTCTTTCTGAAGGAAGAAAACCCCAATCCACTTGGCCTTTTCTCAAGTGAAGGATTGCAGAACATATAACTAGAAAGGAAGGCAAAAAACCCCGTTTAGCACAGGAAAAGTCCTTGCTTCCACTACACATCTAGCTGCTTCCGAAAACCCCAGCCCATCGCCCTTTGACACTTGTGGTGAGCAGGGAATTTTCCTTCTAAAGCACGGGAACTGCTGACTTTGAGAGCCCCTGCCTTCAAGGATGTTCTCTGGAAGAAAAAGGAGTCCCTGCCAGAGCGGCTTCACACGTGCAGGGGTTTGGCAGCGCAAAACCGCAGGTTTCTTATCAAACCCTTTTACTTTGCACATAGAGGGAACTGCTCCCCCCTCGGCACCGGCTTCCAGGGGAGGTTATCCTGGTTTTCTAGTGTATTGTTACAGGAGAGGGGTTTGGTATTTGCTTTTAATTAAGATTAAATAATGGGTGGTATCTGGACCCAGAACACGCTCTGTTCTCAAGATATAAAAACATCTAGCGGAGAAATGAAATTACCTCCTGGATTTCCAGGAAAGCCTACAGATGGTTGCCCCTCATCTCCTGCATGAAGACAGAGCTGCTGGTGGGCAGCAGCATCTCCAGCCCCAACCCCCTGCCCAGGGTGGGCAGCTGCCTGCACCCTGCCTGCCATCACGGTCACCACTCCTGCCCCGGGGACGGCAATGATGGCTCCAGGTCCGAGCAGTCCTGCCTCTTGCAGGCAGTAGATGTATTATACGACGACTGCAAGGCTTGTTGAAGACCCTCTTGGAGAGAGCTGCTGCTGAAGTTTGCAGAATGTGTTCCAGCACGAAAAACCAAAAAATACTAAAGAATCTGAGACAAAAGGAAAACGCTCCAAAGGGAGAGTTGAGGAAAACTTCTGCCACGGGATCCTCCTGCGTGACCCGGGGCCAAGCTCCCCCCGAGGTCTCACCAGGTTTGAGACAGGAATCAGCGTTCTTCAGCAGCAGGATTTTAAGAGATAAGCCAGCAGAGGGAATGCCAGACGCTAACCAAGGGTAACTTCACTTTAATAAATAAAAAACAACCGCGGCAGCCACTATCAGTTAGAGATATTAATCTACTTCTCTTTTTTTCCAGATTGAAAAATGTAAATCAAGCAGAGCTGCCTCAAGCCAATTTGCAGCTCTCACTGTGAAAATAACCTGCACCACTTGATGGTTTTAAGAAGTCTCACATAAAATGTAAATGGGCACAAAATGAATATTCCAGATACAAAATAAATACTTGTGGCTGTGCGCTGTGTTACAGCCCCTGCGTTTCCCCCCTGCCTTCCATCAAAGAGCCATCCTCCAGCAGATGGAAACCTTTCTGGGCTTCCCCTGAAATTCTGATTCCTTCTACAGGATGAAAATAAAATCAGGCTACTCACCACGAGACGAATGACCAGAAAGTAAAAGAGAACTGATTTGGATTGATCGCGCTGCCACACGTCCTTTTCGTACCGGTTTTAATTAACCCTCCCTGCCTGGGCAGCAGGTATGGGCTGTCATGCAAAGATCACTTCATCTAAGCACACCTAAACATCACATCTTCTACCTCAAGTCGGCCATAAGTCCTTCATGGAGCAGTGAATTTACCTGATATTGTAAATGCCCCCCAAACTGAAAATAAAGAGAGAAGAAAGGACCCGAGCCGACCCCTTCTCTCCCTTCCTGCTCCAGCATTTCGCAGTTCAGTAACACCCCCAGTTTTTATAAAACTTTTCCAGGTATTTCAAAGCTTGTTTGGTGACACAAGTTTTATCCCCATTGCTTTGTAAATCTTATAATGGAATGTTTTTTTTGAGATCTGTGCATCTAAATCAAAACACAATTGCCATGCAGCCCACACCAATCGGGAAGAACACAAGCTGGAGAATTCAATTAAAATGCTAAATTAATTCAATTGAATAAATCCTGTTAATGACACATTTTTCTATCAGCAAATTAAAGGAAACTCAGAACTTTTAAACAGATGATTGGCGATGAACAATCCAGAAAGACACAGCAAGGGCACACAGGATGCACGACTCCAGCAACGGCGCAAACGAGATGAAGGACCCATTTCAAGGAGGAAATTGAGGTATTCTCAAGCAAAGAAATTTACCCCCTCATTACCTGCAACGAGCTCAAGTTTTTCTCCAGGATCTCCCTCTGAGTAGAGTTTTGGGTGGCAACGGTAGCCGATTTGACTGATAAGACTGGCTGGGAGAGCAACCAGATCCCGTCGTATGAGGACACAGGAGCGGTTCTCCAGCGGGATCTGCTCTGGCTTCTCTTGAGCAACTTAAAAATTAAAAGGGAAAACCAATAAAACAGCTTAGTATCCAGGCACAACATTAACAGAGGGACAGATTTTGACTTTTTCACATAACTCTTGGAAATATTCCTCTATCCAGAAGCAAAACCATTCGCCAGGGTTACTGGGGGGGCAAACACCACCTGACAGCATGGGAAGATCCCCCAGTCTCCCCCACCATCTACTGCAGCCATCTCATACATGCATTTGGGTTTTGTGAGAGGGAATCTTGGAATCTAATTATGCTTTAACTCTTCCTAAGTTAATCATTTATGAAAACAGGCAACTCTGCACAGCTGGCATCCTTCTAGAAATGCAGCACATAGAGCTGGCTCCCCCAGACACTCCCAGAAGAACGTCAGGTTCCTTCACCGGAGGGTTCTTAAACCAGGCAATAAATTGCCCAAGTTTGGTAAATACCTGTATCGGTACCACAACTATGTCTCTTGATGCTTTTTTCCTGCTGAACTTAAAAGTCAGACTCTGCAGACACCCCCTGCACCGAGAAAGGTCACCCGAGGATGGCACCCACCAGCCACCTCCCGCAAGCTCCAACTCACCTTCTCTTACTCTGCCTTTATGCAGGCTAACGTTTTCTCTCAGTAACGAGAGAGACCCCAACCAACGAGCCAAAAAATGTCTTTGAGCCGCAGTTCAAAACCAAATTACTGAGTTTTGCCAGGACACAGCCATGACTGGCCCCAAGGTACCATCCCTGGAGCCCACCACTGCCTGTTAGCAACCATGAACACCACAAAGCTGGAAGAACTGAGCTGTACCAGCATCGGGCAAGTCTGGGCCTTGTGAGCACACAGAGGATTTGCTTCCTAAAGCACACTTACAGTCCACAGGCTTGTTTAAAATTACGATTTTTGACAGGAAAAGAGGGCTGACACGGGTGTGCATCAACTCCAGCTGCAGTGGGAGCAGTTACAAATCCTGAATCGCAGCCCAGCCCTACAACGATCCATCTCTTTCCCCAAAAACGTTTGATTCTGTGATAAGGCGGCGAATGCCGTGTGTTAAAATCAAACCCTGCTCTGAGGCTTCAACATCTGTGAACGTAGAGAGAAGAAAGAAAAAATAAATAAAACAAAATCCCAGCAATTTGCCTTTCTGAACCCAAAATGTCCCCTGCTGGAGAAGTATCTTTTCCTTTAATTCTGTCGATGTTCTGGGGGACACTTTTTCACTCTGGAGATAAAATAACAAGTTTTGCAGACTTGTTGCTGCAGTAACGGCGGGGTGACGGCCCCTGCACAATGGGAGCAGTGTTCTAACTAGGACATGCCCCGCGACGCCGGGCTGTGCCATGGCATCCTATGGCGGGCACGGGGCTGGAACCATCCCCACCTGCCTCACTCCCTCCTTCCCTACAAAAATCAGGATACCAGGAGGATGCCCCTTGCTCCTGGAGCTACAGGAGCAGGGCTTCCTTCAGGGGTTAAGGACCAAAGAGCAGCAGCAGAACTCACACAATGTTTTAAAACTAACTTCTCCTGCCAGCAGGGCCTGATTTTCCATGGGAAGTGGCAGGGCTTTGGCGTGCTGGTGGGCAGTCCCCATTGACGCACAGAATTTCCACCAGCTGGAATATTTCCCTGTTGAATCGCGCTCCCAAGCATCCCAGCACCTTCTCCTTGGAGATGGGAGTCACCTTCAGCTCACACAGAGGAAGCACCTCGAAGACCTGCTGTTACTTCTGATGCTTTCAAAGAGTGATAGGCTGAGTATATCCACTTAAATACCAGGTTTTTTTCCCAGCTTAAACAAATGAAAAGCAGATGAGCACTAGGTCTGGGGGACCCAAGACCGAGGGAGGGCCCACTCTGCTGTCCTTCCCAGGTTTTCTGACCCTGGCAAGATCTGCTCACCCAGGCAGCAAAACCCACTGCAAAATAAATGCGGATTTCCAAGGGAGAGGAACGGGCAGGGATCGAGGACACCAGCATCAGCTCTCTCCCGGAGTCCCCTGCACCATTACACACAAGCTGAGCTAAAAGGTAAAATTCTATACACCCCACGAGCTATCATTCTGCTGGTAAATTCCAGAAACCAGACTGGGATGTCCTGTCCTGTCCCACCTTACCCTAGGATCTGCAATAGCAGCAATGAAAGGCAGGTGCACGGTGCTATTAAGGGTAAAACAGAATTTCACAAGAGCTTTTTGTGCTAAATGCATGTCCCTGAACCGTCAGGCGACAGGGCAGGTGAGGATGAGGCCGTGCCCACGCACAGGGCTCCTGCTAATTGCAGGCAGCTCATCAGCACCCGGTGCTCCACGGAGCCACCGCTTCAGCTGCCCATCTGGAGCAGGATACCCATCACAAGCACCATGCTCCCCTTGGGGTGCATCACACTGCATTTTTAATATTTCATTTGTACTTTTAACTAATGACTTGGGTCAAATCACAGAATCTCAGGGATTGGAAGGGACCTTGAAAGCTCCTCCAGTCCAATCCCCCTGCCGGAGCAGGAACACCCAGAGCAGGTCACTCAGGAACGTGTCCAGGTGGGTTTTGAATGTCTCCAGAGAAGGAGACTCCACAGCCTCCCTGGGCAGCTCCTTCCAGTGTTCCCTCACCCTCACTCTGAAGAAGTTTTTTCTCATATTGAAGTGGAACCTCCTCTGTTCCAGCTTGCACCCATTGCTCCTTGTCCTAATATTGGATGTCATTGAGAAGAGCCTGGCTCCATCCTCCTGACACTCACCCTTTACATATCTATAAACATGAATAAGGTCACCCCTCAGTCTCCTCTTCTCCAAGCTAAAGAAACCCAGCTCAGCTAAAGAGACCCAGCTCAAATGAGCCCATGATATTCACTGCCACCTAAAAACCGGCCAAGAAAGTTTACATTTCTTCCTGTGAAATCAAATGCTTCATGAAACAGACTAAAATTTGGGCTAAAAAGCCCAAGTGTAACTCAATCCACTATTCTATTTTGGTTACATCTGCCCCGCTGGCTGGCTGTCTATAAATCTCTTATTAAACACGGGCATGAATCAGTTTTTGGACTTTGTTTCCCTTAAAGCATTAGCACAAATTCATGGATACTAAACAAAACCGACTGAAGATTTAGGCCTTTCAGTGCCACCTCAATTCAGCAGATAGCCATCAGTTATGTAAAGAAGCAGGATACAAGAGACACTTTGGTCCCATGTTTTCAAAGAAAGCCAGTCTGTTTGGCCTTTATGCTCTGAAGAACAGGATAGTATTCGCTTCTAATTAATTTGTATCTTCAGAGGGCAGCGGCTCCTTCCCTTTGAATGAAAGGGCAAACAATGAGAAGTATTGTTTAATACAGTTTTGTTCCCCACAAAGAAAGGAGCCTCCCAGCTAGGGGAGAGGGGCAGGAAATCATTACAGAGGAAGCAATGAGAGCTGCCAGCCAAACGCCGGTGTATTTTATTTATCCAGATACACGCTTTCATCTCAAACTCCTATGGATGCTGCAGCTGGCAACACGTGGTCCCAACTGGGGAATATCCTGGTTTTTCTGGTTGAAGCCCCAACCTCAAGCCAACTCACCAGTCTGTGCCCAGAGGAAAGCTGGAGTTGTTGGAATTACCAGTGCTCCACAGCTACAGGCTTTGTGTGATGCTGCGGACACGTGTCCTCCTTGTTCCTAAAACCTACCGGAGCATTTATTGCAAATAAACTCCCACATGCTCCCATGGGGTGAGAAACAACCATTTCTGCTTTAGCAATGAGATTTTTGAGACGCAGAAAGAGCAGAGTGATGGACTCTCACCCAAATGCTAACGTTTACAGAGCCCCAAGAGGGAACCGCAAGTCATGGGCCCTGGTCCATCCCAGCAGCTACAAAACCACCTCCACCACGGAGGCAAACACGTGGGTAATTCTCCCCTGTTCCCTACCTACAAGGCAAGAGTTTTCATTTAAACAGCAACATTTTACGAACATTTTTATCCCGTTAGCCTATTTTCCACTGGTAGTGGGACTGCCCCAAAAATAGCATCCCTGCTGCAGCCCCAGCATCGCCAGCATCTGCCTGTCGACGTCAACCTGTACCACAGAGGACACACGCACGCACGGCGGGACAGATATATGATATAGTCCCAACTGGGATAGTTTATGTTTTACAAATAGTACATTTATAACAACGTGCTGGAATGCAGAGGTTTGATTTGTGACCTATTTATACAGGGAAGTAATCTGGAATTAGTATAGGAAAAATATCACTGGTTTATAAATACCCCTATCTTGCCTTCGCTTCAGATCTCAGCCAGGAGTGAAACATCTGCCAGCCTAAAATTAAACATCTGTGTTTTACGGTGAGGAAACTGGGGACTGGAAGTTTAAGGCCAAAAAAGGCCAGAGGCTGTGCGCCCCCAGCGTGGGGCTCTGCCTTCCTCCGGCAGCTCAGCACCACCCGTCCCCGTGCCGGGCTGGGCGATGCCGGCTCCATCGGCACGCAGAGGCACTTCCAGCAGCAAAAAAAAATCAAAGGAAAAGTGCTCTGGGGAAGAAACACCTTTTTGGTTGTTGTTTTTTCCCTTTTTTCTCTCTCTTTTTCTCTCCTAAAAACCCCACTGGCTCCCTGCCTGTGAGCACCCCCTTCGCACAGCACGGTGTCGGACCGGCCGCCGCATGGCCCCGGTGTTCCCAGGATGAGATCCCCCTCCCTTCCCACAGCTAGAACCAGCTGCTTTATTACGGCTGCGCTTCCCGGGCGCCGTGATTTACATCGCTGCAGCGTGGCGTTCCCAGGCTCGGGTCGGGATGCTGCGCCGGAGCCGCTCATTACGGATTCTGGGTTGTTCCTTGCCCTCTTTCCTTACTGTCAGGAATCAAGAGGCCAGGAGAGAGAAGAGAAAATAATAAAAAAAAAAGCTATTCCCTCAGCTAATTACCACAACTATTCTATAATGGCTATTTTAGATGAATTTTTAATGAAGTGTGCTCTTGTCAGTTCAGGATTTCATAACTTTCGAGCCCAGCTTTTACATTCCGGCCATTTGCTGCATAAAGGTTTCTCCTCTCCCCTGCAAACGGCGAGGAGAGCAGGAATCCTGCAGGAGCAGGGAAGGAGGACGGACCCTCGCGCAACTTCGCCCGTGCCTGTCAAAATGAAACGAGCTGCATCTGCTAAGCAGCAAGCTGACTGACAGGAACGCGGCTCGGTGCGGAAAAACGCCGAGCATCTGCAAGTCCTGCTGAAACCCACTTCAGCTCAGGCCCACGGCGCTGTAATTAACAAGGATAAAAATACTCCGCTTTTGTTTAAGATTTTTCTGGAGTTGTGCAGTCCTCAGATCAGATGCTCAGAAACCTCGTTAAGCCTCACTGGTGTCCTCAAGGCCCACATGTTCTCTACAGCCAGACCTAGTTACAGAATAAGGAGCCATTTTACCACGATGCTCCCAAACTACCACACAGCAGCAGATGGGCATGGGGATGATGGTGGTGACACTGTGGCCACCAAACACGGCCAGAGGCCAGTGGGAGCTGATGTACCTCTTCCTCCACCCCTCTGCAAGCTGCCACTCTCTCTGCTGCCACCTAAATCAAACCCTCCCGTCGGCCTGTGCTCAAAACTGGGGTTATCTTTTCATTTATCTGATGCTCCTTTTGCAGCTCCAACACTTGTCTTGGTCCATTGCACTGGTGCCACCACTGCAGGAGGCACATAGACCTTCTCCTCGCTCCCTCTACCACCATCAAACCCCTGGCCATGATGATGGGGTCCTTGTCCCTCCAATTCTGGCTTTGGAGATGTTTATCTGATCCCAGCTTTGGAGATTTGGTGTGGTTCTGACTATAAAAATGGGTGAACAAAAATACATAATAAAAAAACCCAGCCTTGGAGCAAGAAAAGGCTTCATGCCCTCTTTGCTCAGGGAGTCCCACCGAACGTCTTCCCCTGCCCCATGAGCGGTGGGTGATGCTCCAGGAAGCAAAGAGCATCAGCCAGCAGTGTCCCACCACGCACTCACTGGCATTAGCTCAGTCAACACTTCAGCTGGGGAAGCAAAAAAGCAGAGAAAAAGGAGAAAGGGAAAAAAAACAACCCACCCTCTCTGAAATTCAGGGCTTCATCTGCAGTGCTCTTCTTTGGCTTTGTTTTTGTTTTCACGAGCGGGGCTCTTGGAAACCTTGGCAATCACTATTTTAAAGGGCTGCCCCCTCCCCCAGGCCTTTGTAAGGCTGTCGGGATCTACATGCCAGGAGCAGGATTAGCTGGCTTCTCTCTTCCATCTTATGGTCTTATTATTCTGCACCTTTTGAGGGTACAGTTTATCCCGAGTAATTAAAACACAGTTAGCTGTACAAGTCCAAACCATAATGGAATAGCTTAGGTTTTATTTTTTTTTTAATCTCTCTCCTTTTTTTTTTCCCTCCTTTTTTTCTATGCCCTCTTTTCCAGGAAGCCTGATGCTACAGCTGGCTTATTTAAAACAGGAAACTCCCTTGAAATGTGCTGGTGCGGAAGGGATATTTTAGCAGAAACGTGGTATATTAGAGCCTTACAGCGGGGCCAAGCATCGCCGGGCTCCTGACCTGCCTCCTCCCTGCACGACCTCTGCCTCAGCCTCACAACATGGTTCAAGCCTTCCCCCTACAGAAACCAGGCAGGAAAACTTGGCTGCGGGATTGCCCGGCTCCGACTGGAGGGCTGGACGGCTGCAGCATCTCCAGCAACACCCAAGAAAGCTGCTTGTGTTTTCCCTTTCCCAACTGGGATGGCTCCTGCAGGGCAAGAATTAGGTAAAGCTTAAGAGCTGCTGCCTGCTCTGTCCCAGGGCTGGTCCTGCCCTCACCTGCTGAACTGACGTTCTTCTGTTACTGCATGAACCGGTGAAGGAAAACACCGTGTCCAAGGGTATAATCCCATTGCCCTGAGGAATCCTGCCATGAGCGCCGGCGCTGAGGGCAAGCCCACATTACTCACCGTGCTCCACAGCAGGGAAGCACAAAGCAAAAAGAAGAACAAAACCAGTGTGCGGGAAAACAGCCTAATTTTTGGTCGGTCTGACTCTAACAGCAGCTGGTGCACGGTGGGCAGCTGTGGAGGAGATCCCAACCCTGTCCCCATCCCTCTACCCCACTCCTCCTCTCCCTCCTGGTACCAACCCCTGGGAGCTGAAGCAGAGCAGAGAGAGCAGACAGGTTTTTGAGGCTTGTTTTCTACAACTGACTCGTCTGTTTTTCTCAGCAAATATTTCTAACACTAAAATAGTGACATTGCTACCAGTATGCTTTCCCTCCTTTGTACGTAGCTTGGTAAGAAACGTTCTCAAAATACTGCTTATCTGCCTGCTGCCTGTCAGGAGGAGATGCCAAGGGGACACTGGGCTCCTGGGACAGGACGGGGATGAGCCAGTTCTGGGTACAAGGGAAAGCCTGGCTTCCCCTAAGAAAAAAGGCCCGTATTTGTCAAATCTTCTCCCTTGCTTAAGAATAAAATCAAATGGCTTGAAGGAAAGCAAGCCAGCTCTCCAACGAAGGAGAGTTCAATATTTGCAAAACGAGTCCAGCAATTTCAGCGCAGAACCGTAGCGGGAAAGCGGCTCCGGGCGAGAGGATGCTCCGCGCTGCCAGAGCCGGCGGGAGGATGTCCCTCCCCGGGGAGCGCCCGCGGATCAAAGCTGCTGCCACAAACACCTGCAGCTCCGACGGGGAGGTCACCGCGCCGAGGCCGAGCCTCTTGGGGGGGAAGCTGTGAGCTGAGCTTCCTCCACACGGGATGCAGGGACACCAGTGACCCCGCCAGGAATCTCCTCCTGGGCTCCGTACCCTTCCCCTGCTCCTCAAAAGGGCTTGAGCCCCGCAAAGTGCCTGGGGAGCCAGGGGTGAACGCCCGAGGAAGCCCTCTCCTGTGTGGGAAGGGACCTTGTGCCCCGGTGCCCACCCCAGGGTCGAGCCAGCAGCTCTAAGCCGAGCAGCACCAAAGTGAAGTGAAGCCAACTCCTCTCTCTAGGCATGCCCATGGGACCCTCCTAATAGAGAAATAAAATATTAAGAGGCCCCCACCTTGCTCTTCCCTTTGTGACAGCGATGCACTGGGCAAGGGTGGCAAAAGAAAAGGGGGTCACTTCAGGCAGTGGGCATAAAAGTCCATCTTTTCTTCTTTTTGCAGGTATTCCTAATTAACATTTACAACAATGATTTATTTGATGGTTTTCTCCCTTCCTCCAAATGTCATTTGTTCATCATTTGTGAAAAAATTTTCCTCTAAAAGACCAGTAAAGAAGGAATATGCTTTGCTCCTTGCTGAAGGCTAACTCCCAGATGAACCACCTAACCCCAGCCAGGCTGGCAAGGGCTGACCCTTCCCTTCTCATGGATGACGATTCCTCTCAGATGACCCATGGCAGGTAAGGTCAGCCACGGCCATGGGACAGTGTCACGACTGCATGGCTCACGTAACCACCAGGCTGCTTGTCAGCAGCCTCAGCCGAAAAGCAAATGGCCAGGCCATCCATGGTGGATGACACAACCTCTTGTATCTAAAGAGCCTCTCAGCTGAGGACACAGCCCAGGAGCAATGGTGCAAGGGGACTTCCCCATGCCATACCCACACACCAGCATGAACCCACCGCATGCACCGTACCACGCAAATAAATAAATGATGCCCCCAAAAACAAAAGCCTGATGAACAAACCCAAAACTACCCGTGCTGGCTGGAGAAGGACCAAGCAACCACTGAAGGAGAGCAGAAAACCCAAGGAGAGAGACCATCCATTACCAGAGTAGCCTCCCGAGGACTTGATGTACATCTGCCCGTACTGCTCCTCTACCATGGTGTCGTAGGCCTCATCATCCTCCTCGTCCTCCTCATTGTGGTAGGAGGTGGGGCTGTCGGTGGTGGGAATGCTGCTGGCACCGGGGCTCGTCCGCTCCCCCTGCGAGTACTGGACCTGCTGGACGTTGGGGATGAGGGTGGCCAGGTTGGGCATCCCATAGTAGGAGACACGGGAAAGCTTCAGGGGACCAGCGTTGGGGCCAGCACCACCTGCCCCATCCCGGGCACCGGGCTCAAGGGGCCGCTTGCCAGTCAGGCCCGGCAGGGCAGCTGCCTGCAGCTCGAGGTTCTCGTGTTTGACGCGCGTGAGGAGCGGGATGGGCATGGAGGGGGACATGACGTAGGGCGCCGAGGCCGACTGCAGCTGGTTGCAGGGGCTCTGTGGCTCCGAGCTGGGGTCTTCGATCATGGTGGTCTGAGAGTCACAATGGGGAGAGCTGACCTTGAACATCAAGTCCGTCCCTTTCTCCACGATGTGCTGGATCTGCAGGAAGCCCGCCGTGTACATCACCACCAGCTGCTCGCTCGCCGCCATGGTCAGCTTCCCGGTGTAGCAGAAGGAGAGGATCTGCTGGAAGCAAGCAGGGGGGACGGTACCCGGCAGCTCAAAGGCATTTTTGCTGTTCCCACTGAACAAGTCTCGGAAGTAGAGGCTGCTGGCGGCCAGGACCGCCCGGTGCGCCTTGAAGGCTTGGCCCTTCACCACGATGGAGACATCGCAGTAGAGCCCCAGCAGCCGCTGCTCGTTCAGGCAGCCCAGAACGGTGTTCCCAAAGTTGGGAATCTCTATGTGCAACATCTGCGACATGGCTCAGGATCGGCTGGAGCTCCTCAGACATTCAATGCAGGAAAATCCAAAGTAGGGCACATCTGAAAAACGGAGAAGGCAGGGAGAGAGGCACAGCGTTTTTAGACAGTTCACCCAAGCAGGCAGAAGCAGAGGAACCCACCTCACCCGACATCAAAGGCTCAGAGCTGAGCTCCGAGAGCCGCCGCAGAGAAGCAACCACTTAGAAAAATTACTTATCAATGTTTTCAAACAACATCAGGAATGCTACCAGTGGATGGCAAAGGATATTCCCAAAAAAACCCAACAAAAAAACCAAGTAATTTTTTCAAGTTGTGGTCTGTTTAAATAAGCACCACTGATTTATTCCCCCGGGGGTTTTACTCTATGCAGGAAAATCTGAAGGGTAATGGGAGAGGAGTGGACTGAAGAGCAAACGTACGATAGTCAGATCTTGGGTAGCATTATATAAGAAACACAACAACCAGCAGCTATGTCGAAACTACAGAAAAGATATTTATAAAACAATGTGCCATTCTGCCTGAAATAAACACAGGATTCTGCCGGGGCGACAGCTCCCTGGAAAAAGCACTTTGAAAAGCAATCTTCCCATTTGCACCAGAAAAGAGGGAGCGTTTCAACAGTTAAACCCCTTCTCAACAGATTTATCCTCCAACAAAACGAGGCTTATCTCCAAATTAAGCCAGATATTTGAGCCCCAATAAAACAAACCAACGCGCCGCAGCCAGCCGCCTACCAAGTTGTCTTCACATTTTTCTCCCCTAAATCCCAAAAGGGGCAGGGGGTGCCCCAAACCCCTCACACACACCCCCCCCCCCAGCCCATCACCCCAGCCTCAGGGTCCCAGCCCCGGCCAAGCGGCATCAGGGACCCTCCGAGCGACCTCAAGCCGAAGGGGCTGGATGCAGTGGATCCAGCTTTCCGTCCCGGCGTGGCCGCTCTGTCAGGGCAGCTGTACCTTCGGGGCACCACGGGGACAATTCCTCCTTTCCCCCTGACCAACGTGAGCCCGGCGTTGGATGGGAGCCGGGATAGAAAACCCAAGCAACGGCGGAGCAGGTAACAACGTCAGTGCAGCCCGGGCACGGGAACTCCAGCGAAGCAAATCACTGCAGATTCACTGACAGACGCCGGAGCCCAAACCCCCCCAACCNGCCTCAGGGTCCCAGCCCCGGCCAAGCGGCATCGGGGACCCTCCGAGAGACCTCAAGCCGAAGGGGCTGGATGCAGTGGATCCAGCTTTGCGTCCCGGCGTGGCCGCTCTGTCAGGGCAGCTGTACCTTCGGGGCACCACGGGGACAATTCCTCCTTTCCCCCTGACCAA
>VZTM01036948.1:47405-73587 GCA_013400555.1 Jacana jacana
AGCTCCACACAAGAATCCAGGAGATTTAAAAATCCTATTTGCCTTCAACGCTGCTGAAGGAAAACTATGGTTAACTAGTAGTGAAAGCTCGTAAGAACAATATTTTAAAAAAAAAAAAAGAAAAAAAGTAGTTTATCTGAGAAAGATTAAGAGAAAAAAAAAAAACCCTCTGAAAAGAAAATAATAACCCACAAAGAGCTGCTCTGTTCCCACTGCTGGGGAGAAGGAGAAAAAAAAAGTCCTATCTGCAAGGCCACGGGGTAACAGGAAGAAAAGGGAACACGCTCAGAGCCAATTTAATTGTATCTGCATGGTTAAAAAAAAAAACCCTTCCGAGCGAGGAAGTTCCCGGTCCCCTGGCCTGGCCCGGAGCAAACCTACCTTCAGCAGTGGCGTCCCCAGCGCGGCCGCTGGCCGAGGGGCTCTGTGTCCCCCCCCCCGGTATGTCGGCCCGGCCGCAGGCTGTACCCAGCGACGACGATCACTCAGGGGAGGGAAGGAAAAAAATAAACAAAAATAAAATAAAATAATAATAATAATAAAAAAATATATACAGTATCAAACCCTGGGTTTGTATCTGCTGGAGCTCAAGCTTTTACCAAGTCAAATCTCCCCGGCAGCGCACAGCATCTAAATGAATAGGCCGGATGCAGATTAACATTCAGGCTGCTCTCTGCAATGAATAGAGCCCTTTGATTAGGGACCTGAAGTAAATGCCAGTTTCAAACCGAAGCTTTAAAAACAGAGAAATATCAGTGCCAGAGGAATGCTCTCAGTGTTGGTACAAGACAGACTTTTGATGAGTCACTGCAATGCAAACAAAGATGGCAGAAATACTGTACTGTATGCTGATGAAATGCTTAGTGGTGCCACGGCAACTGAGACAGGTTTTAAATTTATAGTGCAGTTTTGCATATGAATTACGCTGTAAACTGCCTCCCCTGCCATCTAGTACATCCAGAGTGTCAAAGCATTTAAACTATTCCAAACAGTCTGCAGAGCTGGCACTGCCGCTGGTTAACTCCTGCGGCCGGAGGAAGGCGTGGAGAGCATCCCCCAGTATCCCCCCAGCATCCTGCCTGCCTCAGCATCGCCCCTGCAGCCCCCCAGCACCCTGCCTGCCTCCAGATCCCCCCTGCATCCTGCCAGCATCCCCCCGCATCCCACCTGCCTCGGTATCCCCCCAGCACCAGCATCCTGCCACCCCACTGCAGGAGCTCCCCAAAACCACACACATCCCCCCCAAAAGGAGAGCTTTGGAAATGTCCAGATCTGCCCCAAATACAGGTGGCTCCTTAGGCAGCCACTGTCCTGCCTCCCCACCCCCCCCAGCTCCCCCCATCATACAAGAAAGCCTTTCAAATGCAGGAAAAATGTTTACCCCTTGGGGAAAGCTTCTTTCAGGCTGTGGCTGAATCCACTAAAAGCAAATCCATTTGCTTAAGTAATGAAATCCTAGTCACATTGTCTCCTGGATTCAGATTTTAAATTACCTTCGCGTTTATTGAGCATGTTTGGTGCTTTTTTTCTGGGAAAGAGGGTGGGGCCTGACTTTGCTTACTTCTTCTTCTTCTTCTCTCTTGCCCAGAGCCTTTTTATTTCTGCTGTTGCTCTCAGATTTGTTTCAATCGCTCCGCTCGGATGGTCACACACAGTTAAAATTGCAGAGATTAGAGGTGAAGCCACCCTTATAGAGGAGGGTAAGTGCAGGGAGGGCAGACAGACAGGGGGGGTGTGTGCCGGGTGATGCTCCGGTGTGACCCCTCCTCGCCGATCGCCCGCTACCTCCCCTTTCCACCCTCCAAGGAGATGTTTGGTGCATTAAGTTCAACTCCGCAGCAGCAAACTGCCGCTGCTCCCCAGTCTCCCCAGTGCCCGGGGGCTGGCTGCCTTCCCCTGCTCTTCCAGCAAACGGCACTAACACGTCTGCTCTGCATCCCACAGGACCCGCAGTCTCCCAGCGCTCGGCAGAGCCGCCACGCTCCCAGCTGAGGACCTCCAGGACCTCCATGCCTTGGGGAGCGCACAACGGGTTCAACCAAACCCCATGTCGGGTCAATGGGGTCTCTGCCCGGTGGCGATGAGGAGGGAAAGGGACCGAGATGGGACCAAGGTGACATCCTGTGAGGAGGTCAGACAACACAACAGCCAAGCCCAAGACCTCTTCCACCCACGGCACCACAACAGCCAAGCCCAAGAGCTTGAGACCTCTTCCACCCATGGCACCACCAACCTCCACTGGAGATGGAAAGGAGCCTGCCCTTGGAAATGCAGACCCACTCTGGACCTGTGAAAATTCCTGAAATTAGATGTGTATTAAAGAAACATAACTTCTCCACTCAAGCACCTGAAGGAAGCCTTGTCCATGTGGATGGCACACCATTGGTAGAGAAGGATTTCCTACTCTTTTCTTCCAGCATGAGCTCCCTTAGAGCTGGAGGGACCAGGCAGGCATGAGATGGGACCTCCTTGGACCCACTCACAACCCTCTGTCTCAGAGAAACCCAACAGCACCAGCAGCTGGATGAGCAGCACCAGCCAAGGACAGCTTGGTAGAGCAGAACAAACCAACTTGAAATAGATATCAATTATTAATATTGCTTAGAATCTACTCTATAAACAAGCCAGCAGGAACCCAGGTCTCTCTCTAAAAACACCAAAATTGTGCTGGTTCAGGATACATTTAAGCCATTGGGAAGCACCAGAGTGCCCCAGCCTAGCAAATTATTGCACAGATTTCATGTTAAACCTCCCAGGAGACATCAGGGTTTGAACCAAGATGCTCCACACAACTGATTCCTCCTGAGGTTCACCTTCCACAAGACTGCAGCCTGGCCTGACCACCCCAAAGGGATCCCACCCCGAAATCGCATCACTCCAGCTCCTAGTGGCCTTGTAGCTGCTGGTCACCAAGAGGCTGAGTGGATGAACTCGCTGGTGGCACTTGGTGAGAGTTTAGACCTTCAGCTTTCCTGGAGAAAAAAAGGCTCTGAAATGGAAATGGAACACAGTAACTGTGTTTGGTCTAGAAACAGCATCGAGAAACACAGGCGAAGCTGTACCAGCGAGCTGCAAAAGGCCCAAACCACCTCAATAAACCACAGACCAGGACTGCTGGATTCTTCTTTCTTCCTCCCCACTTTACCCCCGCCTTTCCATAGAAAAAAAACCCAACCCAAATCCACCAACAATCCAAAACCCCTGAAAAATCCAAGAAATAAAAGAAGGCAGTCTTGAAAGCCAAGGAGAACCTGCTCCCAACTCTTGAAAGCCAAGGAGAACCAGCTCCCCACCCTTGAAAGCCAAGGAGAACCCGCTCCCCACCCTTGAAAGCCAAGGAGAACCTGTTCTCCATCAAACCTCACATCCCCTAAACCCAACAGCAATAAAGTATTACCGTGACTAGATAGTGAATTCAATAACACTTGATAGTGTTTTCGCTTTAAAATCTCCTCTATTAAATGATTTTATTTTATTTTTTAATAGAGTACCAAGTGACTTTTGCATGGTTTGAAATGGCTTCAGTCCATTTGACACGGGAAGAGCTGCGCTGCAGGAAAAACGACCTTAGCAATTACAGACAGTAACTGCATTCTGCAACCTCCTCTCCCAAGCCGAGCTCTTCCCCAGGGCGCAGGAGAAGCCACCCCAGCACCATCACCACCCCAAAAAAAATCCATCCCCTTTTGGGCTACCGTGTCCTACAATTGACTGATGAGGAGATGGACACCTCCTACTAAATGGGAAAATTTGGACAAACCTGGATTAAAAACCAGCCACCCCCCCCCAGTCATTTGAGATACGTGGCCATTCGAGCAAAGCATCGTTTTGTTTTCTAATGGCAGCCTCTTTTTTTTTTTTTCCTCCCCAGCTCCTGAATAAAGCAGGACAATTTGTACACGTCTGCATGATTTTTGTAAAGTCATAGGCTTTGTCACAGAGACGTTCATAAAAAATGCAGCTGTCATTTGATACAACTTCCAGGAGAGTTTGAGAATTCTCGGTTTCTGCCTTCACGTGCTTTGGGGAGGAAAAAAGAGTAAAAAAAAAAAAAAAAAAACCAAACAAAAAAGCAGGTTTACTCTTTTCTAAACTATTTTCCTGCTCCGAGGCCTGAAAGGTTGGGGGGAGACAACAACAAAGGAAAGAAAGCACCGACCTAGAATAAGACGCTGGCATCACAGCTCCCCCAGGAGTAATCAGAAATAATTAGATAATGTATTTAAATTGTCTTTTTCCTTAGCCAAGGCACAAAGAGACTCAGAGACTTCACCCAGCCCCCCCCTTATCCCCCTCTCCAAGCTTCCCTGGCCCTTGGATTCCAGTAGGAAGGGGCGCTGGGAGCGGCCAGGGCAGGACAAAGGCAGCAGGACCCTCCAGGGGTGGGAGACAAAGCGACCCAGAGCCTTCACCGCCACCACCACCTCCCCCAGGCAAAGCCCCTCAAAAGAAAAGAGCTGAAAAGTCCTGCCCTTGAAGGCCCCAAAGGGTCAAAGGAAACTTGGCTTTCTTCTGTAAATGAGGAGAGAGGGGGGGAAAAAATCCCCACCCTTGGATTTCAGGCTGGCAGGGGGACATCACCCAGCTGGGCAGGGGACCCCAAAGCCACCTGCCATCCTGGGGCTGTCCCCAGGCCCCCCCTGCTCCCAGCCCCAGCTCTTGCTACAGGGTTTTGGTGTTTCCCCCCCGCCCCCCTCCTTTATAATGAAAAGGAAATGCACTTTTTACATAAGCCCGAAGGAATATACGCAACAGCTAACTGCAAAACTCGGTGGAGAAGTACCATCCCCTGAGCACAGAGCTGCTCTAAACGTCTTCAGTAAAATAAAGAGTTAAATAAAGTCAAATAAAAATGCACTTCAGGTCCACACTGGCCATACCCCCCCATCCCCAGCCCATGCACCGCAGGTCGCTGTACCGGGCAACCCAGAGGCGAAAAAGATAAGTTTTTGCCCCCCACCCCATTCCACCCCAAAAGTAACTCCCACCACCACCACCTCCCGATGGGGTTTGGGGTGAGAAAATTCAAGGAGGGGACAGGAAAGGGACGGGGTGGTGGCAGGGCTGGGGGGGGAGGGAATGAGGGGGGTCACAAATGGGAACCGCAGCGAGTGCCCTCCCGGTTTAATGCCCGTCTTTGGCAGGGGAGAGAAAACAAGGTTAAGTTTGGTAATCAAATGACAGTCCTGCCGAGACTCCTCTTCTTCTGCAGCATTTCTCGCTGCAGCTCCACAAAGTATTTATTTTTGACATGCTGCAAGTGGCAAGCAGCGAGCAGCGCTAACGGACCCTATTTTTAGTGCAGCAGCCAGTGGCAATGGGTGAAAGAAGACTCTTTTCTGCCTTCTTAAGACAGCAGGTACTGAATCTGCAAATATTCCTCAGCAGCAAGGCAGGCAGCAGGCATGCAGCACCCAGCTCCCTTGGCTTTGTCACCCTCAAAGTTCACGCAGAGAGTAAAGACCTGGAGGCTCGGGCAGGGGCACGGGGGAGAAGATGGAAAAGTGAATTAAATGAACGCTGGCTGATGAGCCACCCCAGCCAGGTGACAGCAGCCCCTCTGCCAGGGCAGCCTGGGGACGGGGTGCTGGGAGCAATCCCTGGGGACCTTGGCAAAGCCCCAGGAACGATCCCTGAGGACCCTGGCACAGCTCCAGAGCCCCAGTGGCAGGTCC
Source organism: Jacana jacana (assembly GCA_013400555.1). NCBI lineage: Eukaryota > Metazoa > Chordata > Aves > Charadriiformes > Jacanidae > Jacana > Jacana jacana. The sequence continues at coordinate 53,081 of VZTM01036948.1, forward strand.
CCGGCTCTGTCCTGCTGCAAGGTGAGTCACCGGCAGCCTGGGCACAACATCACCGCTCGAGGTCACCCACCCGGCAGGCTGCTCCCTCCAAAAAGTGCAGTCATTCAGCCAAGGCAAAGCATGTTATTGCCATTATTTTTTAATTATTATTTTTTTTTCCCTATCTATCACTGATTTTAAGGAGCTCTCAAAGCAAGGAGAAGCAAAAATAGTAAAAGCAACAATATATATATATATATTTTTTTTTTCCCTCCAGATTGCTGCAAGGAAAAAATAGGGGAAGGGAGAGACAACAGATAAAAAAACCCACAATTATTCTGCCAGAATTTAATTTTTTGCAAGCTCATAGAAGCTCAAGAGCCCGAGACTCAGCGAGGTCCAGCAGCAAGCACCCAGCACCCCGTTACCATGCCTTCCGCAGCGCGCCCGGTGCCTGCATCCCGTGGCGAACGTTAATTCCCATCCGTAACACATCAAAAAGACAAGTGCCATGCTGAATTGTATTCTCCTCACTCCCAGCACACAACAGCAGAGCTAGCAATACATAACACGCATGACTCAGTTCTACCACCGTGCCAGGACGGAACAGAAAAGCCTGAAAATAAAGTAAATATCGTAAAAGGTCAATTAAAAAAAAAAAAAGAAGCTTACAAAACATCAGCCGCCGCTGCTCGCTAGAGCTCATTACCTAGTATGGTGGAGCTGCCCCTGTGTTTTTTTTTCTTGTGCAAGTTAGTCTGTGAGTCAGCATTAACACACATGAGAACATCAGGAATACTGCCTAGTTCTGATGCAATGGAGGTTGTAAAAAAAAAAAGAAGAAGAAGAAGAAGAAGAAGAAATCGCGCTGGGTTTGGACAGGAGCCTGTAATTCAATTGCCTTTACTTTTCAATTACTGCATAGCCTACCCCGACCAACCTGCAGAGGGGAAGGAAACTTTGCTTACATCTCTGTCTTAAAATTAATGACTTTTACTTTTGGCTACAGCTGATTCTCCCTGCTTTAAAAAAAAAAAAAAGTAGGCTTAATATCGTTAACCCTTGAAGGGCAGCTGAGCCCTTGCAGATCCCGGGATCTCCATGGTTTTGTAGACATTTCAGCCCTGGAAAAACAACACTGCCAAAAAGTTCTGGCAAAGGAAGACATTTATACATTAAACTTTTAATACTCTATAAAGCGAAGCTACAATTGCATCTGAGCTTGATCCTTAATGGAAATATAAGCTTGCAGAAGAGGAAAGTTACAGACTGCAGAAACTTAACTCTGTACTTCCAGGTTTACAGAAGCAAATACTAGATTGCAGAGGGCAATTTTCAAAACTGAGGTTTCTGGTCATTGAGCAAAAACCCTGAGAGACCTAAAATTTATGACATGAGGTGGTCACCTCAACCGGACACCCACCTTCCCCGGGCTGATGGGTGCAAAGCTGTAGACATTTCCACACGTTACATTTAGTGCTTGCACTTGGGCAAACAATTGTGTCTCTCTCTCCCCCCTCTTCCCCAGGGGAAACCCCCCTGCAGGCTCAGCTCCCACCCTCAGCAGCACAGCAGCAGGGCAGGAATGTATCTGAATTTTCATTTCTGACTTCACTCTTGCAACAGACCCCTTCACTGGTCCAGCAACTTCTGCCCAAACCTTTGGAACACAACTGTCCCTGTAACGTGCCCTAAAGCACCCCCAGACACCACCACAGCCCAGAACATCATATAAATATATCTATATATACACATGCATTTGATGTTGTAACATAGATTATCTATGGTTATTATATTATATTGTATTTTTTTATATTATATATGGTCAAGTAGGTCTTTGAAACCAACACCTCACAAGCTTTGTGCTGCTGTGCCACTGCTGAAGAGCCACTGTCCCCAGGGCAGCCCCGCTGGCACACAGCTCTACCTAAAGCACATTCGGTGCTTAAACGGTGGGGCTTTATGGAGACCCAAGCCCCGTGCAGCAGAGGGGGGGCCTGAGGTTGGAGGTAAGAAGGTCTCCCCAGGGTTCAGGACACGCTGCAGATGCGGAGCTGATCCCACACCAACAAACACCCATCAACCCATCAACACAAACAGCTCATGCATATGGATTGATAATCCAGTGGATCACAAACATATTCTGAATCCCATTTTACTTCACTGGTTCTTTCTCTAAGTAGACACAAGCACTAAAATAGACACAATACTAAAATTGTATGCTTTTAAAACACACAAGTATAAATAGTTATTAGTTCTCATTAACCCACACGGGAACCCCCTAATATTAGAGATCAATCCCTTCTGCAGCTTCCCTCGCACGCAAGCGTCTCTCTCAAACCAGTCTGTGAGCCTGGTGGGGTTTTATTCTTAAGCATGTGGGACACTTGAATACAGATGAATTGAGTTTTAAAGGGAAAAAAAAAAAAACAACCCCAAGCAGCAACTTCTGGGCCAAGTTCTTGTGTGCCAAACTTTTCAACTGCCACAGCACAGCTCGACAGTGTTTCAAAAGAATTTAAGCACTGTTTTGAATACTGCTGACAATCTGCCTCATCAAAATTTGTAATTTAAATACCTCAAATCTGAAAAGCACGCTCCCTGGGGCATGCTTCATTCTCCCTCCCGCCGCCCACCCTCCCCAAGCCCCGTTCAGCACAAAATCCACGGCTTCCCGGGGCTGGCTGGATTTTCCCGCACCCCCCTGGCAGCCCCCCCAGCATCCGCCGCATCCCACGGGGACCCCGGTGCCCCAGCAGAAGTTTCTCCTCCAGAGTACGCCTGGATGGAACCTCTGCAGGCACTGCAGCGCCCAAACCCACCCTCACCTTCCTCTCTTAGAGATAAACTGGTTCAGCGGTAAAACTGTGCTAACGGGGCTGCCCCGACTCCTAGGGCGAGGAGGGGTAAACGCCAGGAGCCCCAGCCCTCTGCCACCCAGTAGATAAGATGTTCCAACACCTTGGGATGTGTCAATAAACCCCAAAACAACGCTATGTCAGGAAGTCTTAACTGGTGAGGAACGGCAAAATTAATTTCTCGGGGTCTCAGTGATGCTCCCGGCAGCAGCTCCGTTCTGGCAGGAGGGTGTTTAAGATTCCCTCCCAGCGCTGCAAAGCACCTTGAAAGGTCGACGAGCGCTTTCATATTCCCCGATCCATCTACAACGCTGCAGCAGATGAAACGGATTGACCTAGACGAGAACCGAAAACGGGCTCTGTGAAATAATCCATCACCCACCACCACCCTGCGCCAGCCGCAGCCGCCTTTGTCACGGCCACGCTTGGAAATCACACACCTCCCGACTGCGGCCACGCCGGGAGGGGGAAAAGCAGAGCCAGGGGGGGCGGGTGTGGAGGGGAGGGAAGGGNTTTTCACTTTACTGCAACAGTCATGAGGGGGGGGCTTCAGGGGGTTTAAATCACAGCCCCGCTCTCCCGGGATGTAACCGCACGCGGCGTCGATAGCTGCAGAGCCGCCGAGCCGGCACACAACATAAAATACCTCCATATTACAGCCTGTGCCCATTACTGAACTCATTAAAGACAGTGATACTTTGTAACACACTCTAATCTTTAATATTCATAGCTTGCTTCATTTGCATATCATGCCATAAATAGTTGAAGCAGAGGTAAAAACACAAAGCGCTCCACTTGCATTTCTAATTACGCCTAAAATCAAATGTAAATCACAACACATCCAAGACACAGAAAATATTAAATTTGCTGGCTCTTGGTTAAAAATCTTTTTTTAAAAAAAATCTTTAAAAAAAACCCCCAAAACCAAAAAAAACCCACATGCACAAACCTAATTATTTTTAAGAAGAAAAATCAAAGGGGTTTCTAGGGGTGTGCAGTGGGGGAGGACGCTGTTTTCAGAGAGGGGCTCACACATCCCAGCCCCTGCCCTAGCGAGGGACCCTTGAGCACCAGCTGCCCTCCCAGCCCCAAAAGACCTGCATTTACCACCGAGCTGGGCTGCAGCTCCTCATTTAACCTTGGTCTTTGAAGAAACACCAGGAGCCTTTTCCTCCTCCGGGGCAGCCGGGAAATCTGATCTCCAGCAAAGGAGGCAAATTTGAAGAATCAGCTTGAATTTAAACTCTTTGGCATCCCGCACCAGCGCGGGAGGGTGAGCGGCCCTGGGGCTGGGAGATGCTAAACCCCAGGTTTAAGGAGACAAGAGGTGTCTTGGGGTGCACTCTGCAGCTCCCCGTCCACGAGAAACAGATGGTTTCTGTTCTTAACCTACCAAAACCGTGCTGAAGTAACAGGGGGTGTTTTCCTCTGCTCTGCTTCTTCCTGAAATGTGGAAGAGCCCTCGGAGATGGGAGCTGCCCCAGGATGCTCCAGCGCCTGCTGCGGCACCCACCACCAGCACCAGTCCCATGGAAAAGGCTCAAGATCCCGTTCAACGGCCGGTGATGCCACCCAACAGAAAGGCTTGGCCTGATGGAGCCCCCCAGACCCAGCCCGGGCATTATCCCTTCTTCTAAGAACTAGGGCAAATTCACCTGCCTCCTCCAGAAAGGCTACTGGGGAACTGGGTGGTGTGGTTAATGGTCTGTGGGATCCCAGAGGGCTAGTTTCCACAACTCTCAAATTATTGACTTTTAAGGAGCAGCGTGGTCCTGGCACAGCACAGAGGAGCCAGGCTGTGCTCAGGGAAGATGACAGAGATGAGGCCTGATGTCCTCATCTGTACATGAACCATGTTCTGCCACTGTATCAGAAGACATTAGGCATCAGAAGACTTAAAATCTGTAAAGCAACTTGATCTCCTTGGATGAAAAGTGTTTTTAGCACATGCAGCCAATGGCATAAATAATTTCCCTGCAACAAGCTTGCTTCTGCATCAGGCACCACGGTCCTCTGGATTTTATGGAAGTCCACCACCAGCAACACATGAAAGTGGGCATTTTTAGTTCAAGAGCACTGGCAGGGGCTTGTGCTCACCCACTGCTCCCCACAAGGGGGGATCCCCATGGCTGTGACCCACAGGACCTGCTCCAGCCCCAACCCAACCCTGGCCCTGCCACTGCATTCCTGCCATTCCCCACACCGAGACACTGCTCCTCGCCTGCCACACCGATCCAACACACTGCTGCTGCTCCTAGGAAGCTCAAAACATTCCTCCTCTTCAGCCATCTCCCCATTCCTCCTCTTCACCCATCTCCCCGTTCCTCTTCTTCACCCATCTCCCAAGACGCTACTCACAACACAGAGATACAGCATCCATGGTACTCAAAATACAGTAAGGTTTTATACCTTTTATGCCACAAGATTGAATTATAATCAAATGAACTAAATTTTGCAAAAGTAGGAAGGAAAACTGCCCGTTTTGGGAAGCAGGTGGCCTTTGCCCAGCAGAGGAACGTGGAGCGGGGCAGGCTGGCATCCTTTCCCACTTACCTTCCCTTTACCGCTGGAACTCCAGCTGCACAAACCCACTGCAGATTAATGGAAGGCTTTTGTGGGTGGCTGTCCCCAGGGAAAAAATGCATTTTTAAGTCACTTGAACTGAGACTGACTCTGAAGAGCGAGCCAGCTACATATCAGCAAGGGCAGCCGGGCACCCAGCAGCCGCCCGGCTCCCAGCCATCACCTCTCCCTTATTAGATTTTCCTCTCTTACAAAAGGCTTAAAGAGACTTCAGAGAGTGAAAAGCTGAAAGAAAAGAAAAAAAAAGCACCAAACAAAACATGTTTATCATCGCCATGTTCTGCTCCTGCTCATATGCTGGGTTTCCAGGGTCCTCAAATCCCATCAGAGAGAAGGTCTGGGGACTCACGTGCGGGTCCCTCCTGCATCCACCCCCCCCAACCCCAGCTCATCCTGCCCCTTTTCCAGACCCATGTCCAGCCCTACCACAATATTGCACCGGTTCTACTAAAGAGTTAAAGGCTCCCTCCTGTAGTAGCTACTCCCCAAGAATTCCAGAGCTGACATAAACTTTAACCCCTGAAGGTGAGCTGTTTGCTACGTCCCCCCAGGCCGTGCCCAGGGAGAAGTGAAAGCGAGCTGCTCGCAGCCTGCAAAGCCTTTTTGCTGTTCCTATGTACCCTGGCATCTTGCCCAGACCTATTTTTAAGCCCATTTACTAGAAATCCCACAAATTAAAGGAAATACGGATAATGTTGTAAGAATCCTTTGGGCCAAATAAAAGCTACACATAATTTTCCTTGTGCATCAGAGTAAGATCCTTAACCACAAAACCCAGATTTCCCCAAAGCTCTTTTGCAACAGCGAGAGAATCTTGTTTTGTAAAAAGTTGCTTTGATTCACTCCTGGATTACAGGGAGCACGGCAGACACCGCTGCCTCCCGGCCAAACCGGGAGAGGCGATTACTGTTATGAAACAGAGAGGTGCTGGGAGAACACAACTAAATGAAACATCTCGAGCTCTGGAATGGTGACTGTCAACGACAGCAGAAAAGTGCTCGTGGAGAGAAGCTGTGGGATGGTTGTTGGGTTGAGGTTGGGTTTTGGGGTTGGTTGTTTTTTTCTTTTTTTGGCTCTGTATAGAAGATTGTGGAGTGGTTTTTATTTTCTAGCTTCTTTCAAACCCGGCGTTCTTGGTGCTTGTGATGGGTCAATGTGGTGAAAAGCCTCCTCCAGCACACCACCATCCATGGCCAATCCCTGCCTGCTGCACCCCAACCCACCTTATCATCCCCCAATGATCTTGTTTTGATAATCCATCACATAAGGAGACCAATAACCTCGTTTCACTTGTCCTCACACCAAAACCTGACCTTTCCCAGGCAGGACACTCACCCCAGACCCGCGCTGGGGTGCCACAGGGCTTGGGCTGCTGCCACCCCTACCACCCCCAGGATGGGGATAGGATGGTGCCAACATGGGCTGTGCATCATGCCACCCGCTGTGATCCATCTCCCCAGCTTCTTCTCGGGGATTTTATGCAAAACAGTGATTTTATACAAAAATAAATCTGTGCTGTGTACCTCTGTATTTATATAGTTATAGTGGGGTGAGGACACAGAAGGGTGACCAGGAAATAACCGATGGATCTTTCCATGGAAAGTCACCCCCGTTGATCTGGAAATCTCTGTCCTGGACGAGCAGTGCTGGTGCCCAGAGGCAGAACATCCCCCCCTCCCCATGGGGTGTCTGCCCCCTATTTCCCATGGGCACCCCTTGAATGCCACCATGGCAAAGGGACAAGCGGCACCCATGGCCCTTCCTTGGTTGGGGGAGGCTGCTCCTTCCCTTCCACCCCTGGTCCTCACCACTTAAATGAAGGAACATCCCCTTTGCAGCATCTTCTGCACCAGGGATGGTGGGAAGGAAGGGGAGAGCCTGTGTTTCACACAGCATCCGCAATTTTAACCGCACAAAGACTCCACCACATTAAATAGTAGCAGCTCCTGTATTTTGGAAGCATTAAAAAAGAAACTAGAACCAGATACATCTTTCAATAAAACTCACCAGACGAGCAGAAACGGCCCCAAAACACGACAGCAAAAGCTCATTTGTGGTTAGCCCTCGTGGGGAGGGGGTGAGGAGAGGGGGCTTCGTTTCCAACAGCGATACAGCAACGCGAGGCAATCATCATTAAACCTGACTCTCCCTTCACTCTTGTTCATCCCCAGCAGTCGCTTAAAATGTCTTCCTCGCAAACATCCCCGCTTCCTCTTAAAATGAAAAATAATTATGCAGGGGAATAACCACTTCTGTTCTACAAAGGCACAGAACTGAACAGTTAAACACGCAACTTCGGGAACTTTTCCAAGATTTATATGTTTTGCATGGAAAGCAAATGTTTTTTTTCCTGCCTGGGAAAATATTTAAGCGTTAAGTTTATGAAGCCAAGTCCATTTATTCCTGGTTTATGTTGCTGCTCGGATGGAATCTAATTAGCGATTTAACCAGCAGTGTGGGGACGTGGTGCTGGTCGGTGCTGTGAGCCCCTGACCAGCACATGGCCCTGGGGACTCTGGCCCAGGAACGAGCCTTCTCTGTGGTACAGGACAGTAAGACCAGCTGAAGGTGGCCACCCTCTTCTGGACCATCCCAAGGTCAGACAGCATAGAGGGGCCCAAAAGACAGCCTAAGGTTTCAGACTCATAGAATGGTTTGAGTTGGAAGGGACCTTAAAGATTATCCTGTCCCACCCCTGCCCTGGGCAGGGACACCTCCCACCAGAGCAGGTTGCTCAAAGCCCCGTCCAACCTGGCTTTGAACCCCTCCAGGGATGGGGCAGCCACAGCTTCTCTGGGCAACCTGTTCCAGTGCCTCACCACCCTCCCTGCAAAGTTCTTCCCCACATCTCATCTCAATCTTCTCTTTTCCAGTTTAAAACCATTGCCCCTCATTGTATGTCTCCCCTTCCTGATCAAGAGTCCTCCCTGAGCTTTCCTGGAGCCCCTTTAGGGACTGGAAGGGGCTCTAAGGTCTCCTTGGGTTCCCCAGGATGGGTGCCCATGACCTGAGGCAGTGGTGGGGAGCAGCCCTGCCACCAGTCTTTGGGGGACAGGCACCTTTCCCCACTGCGATGGCGTTACGTCAGCGAGATGCAGGATGCGACCGTCACGACACAGAGCAGCAGGACTCACTGTACAGAGATTATCCAACATAAACCAACCCCTGTTTCTCCATCCAGGCTCTGCTTTCACCTGCACCAGCACCTGCCACAGGCTTTCCCTGATGAGAAAGAGCTTCCACCTCAGAGCTGGGACCTGACACCTCCTGAGGTCCCTGTCCTTGGAGCAGGGGGGTGGTTTGCACCCTGGCAGCCTTCCCCTCCCCGTACAACAGCCCTGCAAAGGCATTCCCATGAGCTGGAAAGGAAAAACACCCCTGTTCTCCCAGGGAACACTCAGCCTGGGAATTACTTCTTATTTCTACGAGGGGCTTGTTCTGACCTGCCCCAGAGCAACATCTGCCTCTCATCAATTAAAAGACGATAAAGCTCTGAGATGTGTTCAGCCCCAAGTCTCAATTACTTGCTCAGACACCTGGAGACTTTTCACCCCAGGCTGAAAGCCTTTCACCTTTTTGCAGCAACACAGCAAGCGATTCGCCTCTATTTTTCCACTTATTTTTGTATTTTTGAAAAAAAAAAATCTTTCTGGCCAGTTAGACCAGAACCATCTCGATTGCGAAATCCAGGAAATTTGCTGCAATGCTCTCTAGCACTTGCAAGGCAATTAGCCAAAACCTCGCACAAATAGGCATTTTTTGCCACACCGTTCTAACCACCAAGCATTAACCCATTTTCTTAGGAAACAACATCTGCTGAAACAACTTCCTAATCTAGAAGCAGGCATGAAACTTAAAATACAGGGAAAAAAAAAAGAGTTGCTGTAGTATCTTTAGTCTATGGAAAATAATCTATAGGCAGAGTTACTCCACTCAGAGGGCACCAACTCCAAGGGCTGAGCCTGGGGTGTAGACCCTCTCCCCAGAATATTTATTACCTGGTTGGGAAAACCCATGGGGTCAAAGCTTTGCCTGCAGCTCTGAGAGGCTTAAGAGGAGCAGAGCCCATGGCAGAGGTGACGGTGGAGCACCCTGGGGCTTCGGGGCACAAATTTGTACCCCTGAACCCGACTGCTGTGGGGTCTGAAATCCTGGGAGTGGCATCCTATGGCTGTAGGAATAAATCACAGCCACAGGCGAGACAGCTCCTGGGTAAGAATCGCTAATCACGGGGTGAATCGTTGGTAAGAATAAAGAAACCTCTGGGCAATAAAGCAACCATTTCCATTTCCTACCCTGGCGTTTGCACAGCTTTTCTTCCTGGGAAGATGTTCAATATACAGTAAAACTTAAGCTTCCCAATATGCCCCAGGAAACAGTTATCACCCACAGATAAACTGAGGCAGAGCAGCACAACCTAACCCACGTTAGGCAGCGAACCAGAGCTCGCCGGCAGCGGGACAAAAAATAATCGTGCGTGATATTTTTTCCCTTATTTCAGATTAAAATAGCAGCTACGCTTCTGTGCCATTTGTTATAACTCGTTCCCTCCCTTACTCTCTGCCTCTGCTTTCTCCCCCACCCTCAAAACCCAATAAAGTGAAATAAAAAGCTTCCTTTTGGGAACGCGGCGGCAGTAACACTGCTACCATCTGTTGATAAGTCCAAGGACCCGCACAGAGGCTGCAGAGCTAAAAGGGAGTCAAGTGTTTGCATGGTTTTATTGAGAAATGAAATCCAGCTTTAAACACAGTAAATCGGAGACTATTCTGAATCACCTCTTGAATTTTTTAATGCTACTCCTGGGAGCACTGAAGGTAAATATGTTAATTTGACTTCAATCATGGTGCAGGGGAAAGAAGAGAGAAAAAAATAAAAGCCCGCTGTATTAGTTTAGGGTACCGAGTCTTAAAACTATTCATGCATTTCTGCATATTTTATACTCAGCAAATAAAGTTCCAAGGTTTTATAAGGAGGCTGAGAAATTATTCTGAGTAAGCAATAATGAGGTGTGCATTATATAAGGCTGATACTAATGGTAATCTATTATTAAAATTTAAGAGTTATAGCAGCTCCATTTCAAACAGCAGATTTTCTCCTCTCGGAAGGGAGAGCAGCACCTGGAGGAGGGAGGGTGGTGAGACAGTGGGTTCCACACACGGTGCAGGGGTTAATGGTCTCCAGCCGAGCACCAGGCCCTCGGGGTAATCCCTCCAATATTCCTCTCATTAACCCTCCCGCAGCAGCCCACCACCGCTGCTGCTCCGCCATGGTCACAAGCCACGGCAGGTTCATATTCCCAGCATGTTTAATTCTCTGCCTGGTGCCTCAGCGTAACAGATCCCCCAAAACATGTTAGGCAATAAAAAATTAACAGGGTTTCAAGTTTGTACATCTTAGCGATCCTCAGGGCAACAGGGACCCTCGATTTCTGCCGTGATACCCCACTTACGCTGCAAGGAGGACAGGAATGTGACCAGTAAAACCCAATCTGCTTGCCCTACCTGTGCCTACACTCCTGCCAAATACACCTCCAGAACCCCCCCAAAAAGCAGCATCACCACATCCCTCTTGGATCCAGGGACCCCACCAATATCCAAACTAACCAAGGGGAGAGTGCAGCATCGCATCCTAGAGACACTCAGCAAGCTCGAGCCGAACTTTGTGTGGTGCTGGTGTGACTTGGACCTGCTAAGGACATGGACCTATTGAAATGGGTCCAGCAGAGGGCCACGAAGATGATCAGAGGGCTGGAGCACCTCTGCTGTGAAGGCAGGCTGAGAGCTGGGGTTCTTCAGCCTGAAGAAGAAAAGGGTCCAGGGAGACCTTAGAGCAGCCTTCCAGTATCTGAAGGGGCTACAGAAGAGCTGGAGAAGAACTCTTTGTCAAGGAGTGTAGTGACAGGACAAGGGGTAAGGGCTTTACATTGAAAGAGGGGAGGTTTAGATTAGATACCAGAAAGAAATTCTTTGCTGTGAGGGTGGTGAGAGCCTGGCCCAGGTTGCCCCAAGAAGCTGTGGCTGCCCCATCCCTGGAGGTGTTCAAGGCCAGGCTGGATGGGGCTTTGAGCAACCTGGTCTGGTGGGAGGTGTCCCTGCCCAGGGCAGCGGGGTTGGAACCTGAGGATCTTTAAGGTCCCTTCCAACTCTGATCATTCTGTGATTCTATGCTCTGCCCCTCTCCCAGCCCCACTCCTGCCCGAGATCGGATGCTTTCCAGAGATCTGGGCTAGAAGAAGAGCCCCACAGTCACATCTGGTCAAACCCCACAGGGAATTGTGAGGAGCTGTGGGACCCATCCCAGTAAGCGGTGCGGATTGTAAGGACATACCATCCTCTAGTGCAACGGCACCTCTCAGCGCTGCCGCCAGAGAAACAAACAGCAGAAAACCCCCGGAGTTTGGCTCATTTTCCTCCTTCCTACATCTTTTGGTGAGAATCAAAAGGAGTCTCTGGGGGCTGTAAATCTGTATCTGACAAACCCACACAGAAACAGGCGCATCAGCGAGGGACCAGGCGCTGCAGCAGCGCCGGGCGGCCCCGTGTTTAACCTGTTACAGCTCCGTCTCGCAGGCGCAGGGACCCCGCTGGGAAGGCGGTGGTCTCGCTGCATCACCCACCCCTTGGAGGAAAATCCCCCCCCTCAGCTTGCAGGAAACACAAGATCAGATTTTAGCTGCGTTTCAGAGTGTATTGCTAGCACGCAGCCAAGTCGTGGGGTTTGGTTGGGTTTTTTCAAGTGGATTTGTTCAGTAAGTTTAAACCCCCAAGGCAACGTTCTGCTCCAACCAAAGGGTAAGGAAGCAAGATAATTTCAGGAGAAACAAATTTAGTATGACACCTTTCTGCACCGAAAAGGATCGATCTTCAACAGGGACAAGCTCTTTGCTCTCCAGACTGGGAAGCACACCAAAGCTGGAAGGCTGGAGGGGGCAGAGAGAAGGTCAGCGTTTGCCGGGTGCTTATGGCACCCACTGGCTCCAGCTGCCCATTCTCTGCCGTATCCCCACCTACCTGGGCCGAAGGAGTTAACAGCTCTTCTGGGACGGTGTAACAGGAGATGGGAGTTAGTCATCTAGGCATGTCCGGATCGGTATGAACCGGGGAGCCGGGCGTATGAATGAAGTTGCCTTGGAGATGCAGCCAAAACCAATGACCAGATATTAACTTTTCACGACAGGCTGCCAAGGGAGGCAGAACATGCAAAACCAGCAGGACAACAGCCTCCAGCCAAGGCGGGGGCATCCAGACACAACAGGAAGGACCCCTCAGCTCCCCTGGAGAAGTAAAACCCTTTACGTTTTTGCCCAAGAGGCAGGAGAAAATTTCCCCTCGTGATGCCAAGCAGGCCAAGGGCTAGCAACAAAACCCCAGCCTTCACCCTTAGGTGGTGGGTAAATGACGCCCAGATGAGAGACGTGGTCTTCCCTTGGTTTAATTGGAAAGTTGATAATAAAGATAGCAGCACCCAGCTCCTTACTTCTTCCTGGAACCAGCTTCATAAGCAGAAAAAACAGCTACGGGCACCTTACACAGCGCAGCGAAGAGAAGATGTCATGAAACAAAAACATTAACAAGTAATTCAAAGGCTGGGCTGGTGAAGGATTACGCATCAGCAAACATCCCCTGCCTAACCTCAGCACTTCATCTCCACTTCCAAGGGCACTTTTGGAGGCAGATGAGCAAGCAGGAAGGAGTGGCTGCTCTGGGCATCTGCTGGACTCCTCCACTGGCACCCGGCATGGTCACTCAGCAGGAGGAAACTCAGCTTCCACCAGAGGTTTCTCAACCTCAGCTCGAAGCAAGGTAGCTTTCTACAGGGTGTTTCTCTCACCCCAAAGGAGGTGCTTCCCCAGGGGACTGTGTGAGGAAGACGGCGGGTCACTGACCAGAAGGCAGCAGGAAGAGCATCCACTAAATCCCACAGGTGAAGACCAAGGGTAAAGCTCAGCTCACCTGGACCTCACCTCCCTCCCACCTCACCAGAGCCCTGACGCATGGAAAGAACTAGCTTTTCAACCAAAATCACCCCAACATGGCTTGCACTGCACGACATAAAGGGGTGCATCGTTCACTCTGCCCTGGGCAGGCAAACATTGCCCACTGTCCAAGGGCCACACCACAAACCCCTGGTTTTTAACCCAAAGTCCAACCTCTGAGGCAGAAGATGCTTTCTGGGCTCTGCAACCAACCTCACTCCAGCTCCTACCAAGAACGACTTACAGGGAAGGCTGGGATGAGACAGAGCCACAATGACCCCATCACCACCAGTGGGATGCGGTACCCAGCCCCAGCACCACCTCCACCACCTGGCCAGCTGCTGACCGGGCTACCAGCCCACAGGCCAGGCCAGCCAGGGCACTGCAGAGCTGAGCAGCGCTCGTTAGCAGAGCGGGAGATGAAACGGGCACATTTGTATTGGAGCCTGAAACGCAGAGAGCTCCCGCTCCCGTCCGCACACCAGCCCCTTGATATTTTTTCCCAGAAGGAAAAACAGAAGATGCTTTCCATAAGCAGACGATTTCAGCAGCTAATTTTACCATCACTTATGGTCGACTTTATGACTAAGATTTCATGCTGACTATATTAATCCTGTCAAATTTCAGAGTGAGAGAGAAATGATACTGTATATTTTATGGCTGCAATAACTTCTAAGCCATTAGACATGCATGCTGACATGAAAGTAATCAAATTGATTTTTTTCCTATTACAATGAAGAACTTTGTATGAGCAAATAGTCTTTCTGGCACAGGAATGAAAGCCCCAGAAGCCTGCACTCACTCAGGAAATTAGGAAATTGCCACAAGCCATCGTTCAGAAAATTTGGGTATTCTGCTTACTCACACGCTATTGTCACCAAAGCTGAAAGGAACGCGTTAGTCAACCAAAGGATCGACAAAAGCCAACGTGAGGGATAGTTGGAGGGTTCTGAAGCAACGTTAAATATTGCAGAAGCTGCAGTTAATTGCTTTCCCGGCATCAAAGGCTCCACTGTGCCTCATCAGACACGGCGAGCCCCTCACACGTGGCAGCAGCTTCCTGGCCACTTCTCCAGGCGTTGGGTATGCGAGCCCGAAGAGGTCAGAAGAAGTTGTTTAGAGGGGTTCCCAGCAAGCCCCGAAGACCTGGAAGTACTCACAGATACACTCCCGGGTGCCAAGACGGAGGGCTGGAGCCCTGTGTGCACACACGTGGGTGTGGGGGCAGTGGGCGATGAGAAAGCCCAGGTGCCAGGAGGTCAGCTGAGAAAACCAGCTTTGTTTTCAGCCCCAGGTGAAAGAAAGCAGAAAGCCTGATCCTTTAAAAGAACTCTTTAAATGTAAATAATAATTATAAACTCCACCTGCTAAATGTTACACTGGGTTTTTTGAACCCGGCTCACATCCACACTTGGAAACGAGGAATCCCTCCTTTGGCTTTCGGCAATTACCTAAAATTCTACTTTTTAAACCTTTAATCTGACCCATTTGTGAAGTTCTAGAGATGGTCAGGTCTAAACAGACCCCGTGATGGGCAGAGGTGACAGTGGGGGCGTCCCCGTGCCTGGGCACCCCACGGCGTGGGCAGAGGCAAACGCAGCCCGGGGCAGGGGCTGTGCAGGGGAAGGGTGGACCCGGCTGCACACCTGCGAGGTGTAAATACCTGTGAAAACCTGTTTTCTTCCTGTGATGCGTGAATGCACGTTGGGTGTGAGAGGACGAGATCAGCTCAGCTCAAAATCCTGGTAACCAGAACCAAATAGGTGTGGGTAACACGCATAATGCAATGGGCTTACACGCACCCTGACAGGCACGGTCCCATCGCTCCTATAGCCCATAAAATGTACCATTTGCTTTTAATTTTAAATATGCATTTCACCCCTTTTTGCAGAATATTGATATAAACCATTAAATAACGCCCCATCTTCCACAGCAAGAAACCTGCATGTAAAAAAATGTGCAAATGTGTGTTCTAAACCTGTCTAAAAAAGCTCACATGAAATGGCCATGTGTGTGTGTGCACGTCTAGCAAAAGAATTGCAGATTTAACACGCATTTCTTTGCAGATCAAAATGCTTCAATGGCTCTCTCATCAGTAAGACTCATCTGTGCTCTTGTTCTGTTTGTGGTGCTTGGGCTTTTTTTTTTTTAAAAACCAAGAAGAACTCAGAAAAAAACCCACACAAACCCATAATCCCTCAACTCCGTGGTGGTCACCTACACTGAGATTTGCTAAATGCCAGTTCCAGTGAATTTACTTGTCCCGCTCCACACGGTATTTGTAAAGCCATCAGCTGCTGCAATCCGAAGATGTGAAAGGCTTTCATACATGTTATTAAACAAGATGAACTAACTTTTCGGATCTCTTTTACGCTTCTGTTTAATTTAGCCTTAATTCTGTTTCAAGATTCACAACGAACAGCAGTTCACAAAGCCCAGAGGCTCACACTTGCCATCTCATAAAGCCCCTTGCTGTGCGCCCATGGAGATGCACTTCGGGTATTCATTGCAAACCCTTGCAAAACCACCCCGAGACTTTGCCACCCTCTCTTTTAGGAAGGGAGAGCTCTGCCCAAGCAGGGCTGAGCAAACATCCCCTCGTTGCCTCTGCCATTTCTTCCAGTGTTTACTGTTCACATAGTTTTGACGTGAATCCCCCTCCCGTCCGACGCAGGAGACTCGGTGGTGCGGGACGGGACGCTCCACCAAGGAGCTGCAGCCCAGCAAGGCACGTCCTCCACTGCCCACATTCCTGTGCAGTGACTGCAGCTCCAGCACCATCCCTGCTCCCTGTGCTACAGAGAGGGAAGGGACAGACTAGGGGGGGACAGCCCCAGCCACAGGACAGGGACAGCGTTGAGGCCTTCCTATGCTGACACAGCTCTAGCAAGCATGGGATCCTGCCATGAAGAAAATGGGGTGGGTCCAGGATTTTGTTTTTCTGGAGAATGCTTTGGGTTGGAAGGGACCTTAGAGATCATCCAGTCCCTGGGCAGGGACACCTCCCACCAGGCCAGGTTGCTCAAAGCCCCATCCAACCTGGTTTTGAACCCCTTCAGGGATGGGGCAGCCAAAGCTTCTTGGGGCAAGATCTCACCACCTCACAGCAAAGAAGTTCTTCCCTACATCCCATCTCAATCTCCTCTCTTTCAGTGTCAAACCCTTCCCCCTCATCCTGTAGCTCTCCTTCCTGATCAAGAGTCCCTCCTCAGCTTTCCTGGAACCCCTTTAGGGACTGGAAAGGGCTCTAAAGTCTCCCGAGAGCCTTCTCTCCTGGATGGACACCCCCCTGCAACTCTCAGCCTCTCAGCAGAGGGGCTCCAGCCCTCCTAGCATCTCTGTGGCCTCTTTTGGCCCTGTTCCATCAGGTCCATGTCTTTCTGATGTTGGTGACTCCCAGAGCTGAAGGCAGCACTGCTGGGAGGTCTCCCGAGAGTGGAACAGAGGGGCAGGATCACCTCCCTGTCCCATTTTGTTTGTTCTTCACTTTTTTTTTATTCTAAACTGCATGTGAGCAAACCCTTTCCCAACAAGACCCAAGCCAGAACCCATCCCAGCAGACCAAGCACCGAACCAGAGCCCACTCAGTGGGTCCCCTCTGTTGCCCTAGGCTTTACATGGATCCCACCTTCAGCCAGCTTGGACCATGCACCAGCTTGGGGTCTGGCCACCTGCAGCTCAGAGGGAGATGACCGGTCAGCACATGGGACATGAGCCACAGCCCACCACTGGCCTCACCTGAACCGTGGCACCTCCAGCTTCCCGCTAGGAAACAGAGAATCCTTTTAGCCACATCAGGACAAAATTGTGCTTTGAAGTTACTACCCAACCCCAAATCCATAGTTCTGCAGAGGTAGGAGAGGTCCCCCGGGAGAGGCGGCGAACAATATCCACGGGTTTCTCATGACCTTACGGAGATCGCCATGACAACACGGCTTCGATCCTCCAAACACGGATATATTCACTTGCACCAGCGTGATTGAGGATAATTAGAGCGAGATTCCCCGAGCCAGGGAGTCACAGCCCTTCACGGCAGCGGAGCCCGAGTTTCGAGGGAAGCAGCCTCAAATTTAAATGTAAAAAAGAAAACCCACAACACTCTTTAGAGCCGCGTGACCTAATTCATTACAAAGAATGTCAGTTAGCAAACCTTTTAAATAAAACATTAAGCTAGAGGTAATTTGAAGCCTTGTGGATTTTGTTTTACTCAATTATTTTCTAATGCTTCAACTTCAAGAATAAATATGCAGAAACGAAAAAAGAAAAGAAATAAAAAAAAAAAAACACCAGAAAAACTAAGGGTTTCATTTAATCCTTTTTCAAAAGAAATGAAGACATTCTCACTAAACCAAAATACCCTCAACCAGGCCAGATTTTTAATTAAAACTTTTACGCCCTACAAGATTCTTCAAGGTTGTAATATCTGCTTCCACGGCCCCGAGCCGGCACCCAGCGCCGCGCTCGCAGAAGGGCGAGCCCGCAATTCACATCAGAATAACCTGGGCCACGCAGCAGAATAAGTTATTTCCAAGACATACACTCACTCATTAAACCAGGTTTGAATACACATATAAATATATATATTTATTTTTTTTTTTAACCTTGCCCATCATTTTCACAACCAGTTGCAATCTTCACTGGGTTTGTTGGGAAGCGTTTCCCTCCAGCAGGCACAGATCAGGCCGGGCTCTGCTTTGGTTTTCTACACGCGTGATGGCTGAGAACTTGGTGGTAGAGAGGCAGGTAGAGGATAAAAGCCACTGTTGATATGCACAGGGTAACTGGAGACTAATTGGGAAATGAGGGAAAGCAAAGGGAAGGAGCTTGATGATTAGTGTTGAAAATGCTCTTCTGAGAAATCTGTAAACCCCCAAAAAATGGTGTTTCTTCACTCCACGGCCCTTCCCGTGGGTTGGGTTTACCTACCCAAAGAATACTGTAGAGGCTAGAGAATTTCACTGTATTTTCAAAGACTCTGAGGTCTTCCTTCACCCTGGTCAAGTTTTCCTCAGCGTTTTGCCCCATCCCTGGACAGGTTCCCGAAGGGGAATGTGGGGCTCACGCGAAGGGAACAGGGAAGGAACCGTTCTATGATATTTCCGTCTGGAAATACAAGGGGAACGTGGGAAAAGAGCAATCAGCTCTCCAGCTGAGAGACAACCGGTTAAACCCAGCCCACCTCTGAGGATGGAGCCCTCCCAGGACAACTGAGGAGCGGCCACCGCAAGCCCACCATCCCCATGTCCCCCACGACCTGCAGGGACAGAGGGTCTCGGTGGGATGGCTGCTGGTGGCTCCTCAGCCTGTATTCTGGGATAGGTAAAATATAGCCAACAGGAGGAGTCCTTAGGAGGGGAAAAACAAACAAACAAACAAACAACCCAGAAAGTTGAGAGTCAAATATTTGATTTTCATTTGGCAGCATCACCATCTTCCAGAGGACAGCAGAAAGAGATCTGCAGGACAAGTTCAGTGCTCTACTAGCAAATCAGCACCACAAAACCTCCAGGAAATAAAGAAACCCGGGAGGTAAAAAGATCCCTTTCTGTCACTGTGCTCAGAATAACACCTCGCTGCTCTGCTTCATCCTTCCATGCGCTCTTCTCAAGAATAAAAGGCTGATTTTTGCCAGCGATCCCTTTGGTGGTCCCCAGGGTCTATGTCCATGGGATGGGGGGTGAGCAGGCTACCAGGAGCTGCCCAGGGCAGAGCCAACTCTTGTAATCCCAGCTCACTCTCGGGATTATCCCATCACAACCACACCCTGGGGGCACTTTCAGGGTATTACAAGTTCTCCTCTGTGCCACCAAAAATACGGTATTTCGTGTTGGCACGAGGCATAAAGGGTGGGACCCAGCCGAGCACCGTCGTGCACATCACTCAGGTCCATCCAGCCACCCAGGGCTGCTTCTAAAGATCGAAAACTACTGATGAATCCATTTCTCTGCAGCAGAGAATAAACAGGGATTAGTATTCACCCGTTCATAACAGGGAAACCCTGCAGCTAGAGGTGGAGCCAGTCGATGCCCGAACATCCAGCCTAAGTTGCTTGACGAATGCTAACTACGACTTCCAGCTTATTGATCTAATTTGGTTTGATTTTAAAATATTGAGTTATCTAACCTGACACAACAGAAAGCCTGAGAATCTCCCGTGCCGGTGAAAACTCTCTCTGCCATTTTGTGATGCTACAATTCAATATCTCTCCCTGAAAACTACTGACTTTTCTCAAGCACGTTTGTATTGAGAAATGCCTAAAAAAAAAATCCAGGACAAAGGCTACAGTCTTTCAAAATGATCTCAAGTGCCTGAAAAATAAGGATCTACAGTGAAGGAGCCTTTCCAGCTCTGACTGCGAACCGCAGCCTCTAAATATCCTAGTCAATTAAACTGGTTACAATAGAAATAGTAATCTTTTACAATAGAATTAATTGCAATAGAAATACTAATATTTATTAGGGTCTGGTTTTGTCAATCGACCTGTAAGAGCACAAGAGCTGATACCTATAAAAGAGTCCGGTTTCTGTACTAGAAAGGGGCAGCTCTGAATTGATATAACCAGTTTCAAACCAAACAAAATACGAAAAAACAAACCAAACAAAATAATAACTCAAAAAAAAATATGGAAGAAGGATGAAGCCAGTGACAAAACCCACAATGACTTCAGCCAGGGCCAGGATCTCCTCTAGGAATGGGCTGATGTGCAGAGGAACCCAAAGCAGATGTCAAGGCTGGGCCACCTCGGGGCAGGACCACCCGTCCCCCAGCCCTTCTCATTCTGGATGGTCTTAGTGGTATGAGCTATAAAGAGCCCTAACAGTGTGGGAAATGCCTGATGTTGGACCCGTGGGGGGTCTGACACCACGCAGGGTATTGAAGACAGGTACCTACAAGCCGCTGCTGAGGGGGAAGGTGATGCCGTGTGCCCCTGCCCCTTGGAGATGGGAGACACACCAGCAGATCATTTCAGCGAGTGATGAAGAATTGCTGAGAACTACCACAGCCCGTGAGCACTATCAGACGCATTTGAAACAATGATCTAAACAGCAAAAAGCCTCCCTGTTTTATTCCTGAACCCATGAGGTACAATACTCCCCCCCACCCGCCCC
>VZTM01036948.1:73622-87546 GCA_013400555.1 Jacana jacana
AGCCCTCATTTTAAAATTCATCCTTTATCAGCTCGAGTTGAGAAAATCCAGCAGAAAGGCACAAATGGATTGTGCTAGTAAGCAGAAAAACTGTTACATCTTCTGAATGTAATTTTGCCAAAAGCCTCTGCACAATTTTTTTTTTTTTTTTTGTCACGCTTTGCATTATGAAGGAAATTTCTTTTTAGAAGAACAGGAGAATGATTTGCATAATATTCTTTGCAAGTTAATATCAGCCTCTGATAATGATCTCTGCATAATGCAAAAACGTTTGAGAAGACTGTTACAACACTAAGTAATCATATTTTAAATTATGTTTCCCTTTATAGAAAGGTGTTGCAAAAACACACAGACATGAAATCTGTCTGTTGAAGTCCCCAGAACCACCTGACCATCTTCCCACTATTCTACTGTTACAGATTGCGACACCGCCTTTCAAAAAAAAAAAATATAAATCTTACAATACAAATTACGCTGCAACAGCCTGGCTACACAGAAGGCAGAGCTTTTTCCTCTGCTGCTGCTGCTCCCAGCCCATTGCATTTCACAAGAGCTTCTGCTGCACGGCGTGGGTTAAGCAAGGGCCCAGAAATTAAGATCATAGAATCATAGAATCATTTAGGTTGGAAGAGACCCTTGGGATCATCAAGTCCAACCATCAGCCCTACTCTACAAGTTCTCCCCTACACCAGATCCCTCAACACCACATCCAATCTACCCTTAAACACAGTCAGGGATGGGGAAAGATGCAAATCATAGAATGGTCCAGGCTGGAAGGGACCTCGAGGCTCATCTAGTCCCACCTCCCCGCAGTCAGCAGGGACACCCCCAGCTTGACCAGGTTGCCCAGGGTCTCCTCAAGCCTCCCCTTGAAGATCTCCAGGGAAGGGGCCTCAACCACCTCCCTATGGCCTCAACTACCAACCTGTTCCAGTGGTTCACCACCCTCTGAGTAAAGAACTATTCCTAATGTCCCATCTAAATCTGCTCTTCTCCAGCTTGAAGCCATTGCCCCTCGTCCTGTCCCTGCAGACCTTTGTAAACAGACCCTCCCCAGCTCTCCTGTAGCCCCTCCAGGTACTAGAAGGCTGCTCTTAGGTCTCCCCAGAGCCTCCTCTTCTCCAGGCTGAACAACCCCAGCTCCCTCAGCCTGTCCTCGTAGCAAAGGTGCTCCAACCCCCTGATCATTTTCATGGCCCTCCTCTGGACCTGCTCCATCAGGTCCACGTCCTTCCTCTCTTGAGGGCACCAGCCCTGCACACAGCACTCCAGGTGAGGTCTCACCAGAGCAAAGTGGCAGAATCCCCTCAATTTATCTGCTGGCAACACACCTTTTGATGCAGCCCAGGATGGGATTGGCCTTCAGCTCTGCACGTGCCCACTGCCTGCTCATGGCCAGCTCCTCAGAATCAATTAGACATACCCCAGCAATTAGGGCGGATTCTCACAACGCGCCGTGCCGCGAGGTAACACCCAGTAGAGGTGGCAGCACCGGGGCATACCCTCATTGCCACCAGGTACTGGGGACACTGGTTTATCTGGGCTTCTCCTTCTGCCCGGTTGGCTGCAGAGCAGTTTACAGTGGAATTAAGAACCCCACCACCGCTGCTTCATCCTCCCCACCATGCAAGAGGGTGTCCCCTCCGGCAGCCAGCCACCTACCCGAAACCTCTCCGAGGGATTAGGTGTTGTCTGATGCAGTCACGAGATCGCTGTCATTCATGCTTAATTAGGTCAGGAACTAAACATAAAAAAGTAAGAGGTGCAAGAGGAAGCCATTTATCCAGGCGTGCTGAGCAGCATCCTCTCAGATGTGGGCACCGACTCTTTCCCTCAGCCCATCTCAAACGGGGGATGTGGGTGGGAAGCTAATGCACTTGGATATTAAATGCTTAATATGTCACTAGGACTTAACAAACCACAACCCAGCGGTTTAAATCTGGGCTAACCTTCCCCCAGCTGAAATCAAACTGCAAAAGGAGTTCAGAGGGGTTCTCGGGACGGCCCGTGCAGGCGGCTGTAAAACACAGGAGTCGCACGCTTCAGCTCAGCAAAGAAAGACACCAACTTACTTCTCTCATCGTACAAGTGACCCCTAAGGGTCTCGGATTGGGAAGAAAGCACGAGGCTCCACGGCGTAGGCCCTGCTCCCACGAGCGTTGCCACCCGGTGCCAACACCAGCGTGTGTCCCAGAAAGCCAGCATCCCCTGGCTCTGCCCGTGGCACCCGCAGGAGCGCAGAGGAAAGTACATATAGTCCAGCTAGCGCTACCCACGCCTCTAACATATACAACAGGGCATCATTCAGCAGGGAGGGAGGGTGGGTGGTTTTTTTCCCACCTACAAGACTTAAGTCTCCGATTCAAATACCAGATTCGTGCAGTCAAGGCAGGGAGAAAACAGCCGCTCGCGCGTCAGAGCAAGCTCGGCACGGCAGTTGTCTCTGCTCGACTGAGGGACATCGTCACGGGGACCTGTCACGGTTCTTCTCCCCCTCAAGTCCTGGTAACTTGCAGAATTTGCCCAACCAGGCTGGAGAAGAAACACCAAGATAAATTCTCAGACCACAGACTGGCCAGAAAGTTTTTAAGGGAGATTTTTGCAGACTCTGATACCTTGGTGGGGTTGGCCTGTCGCAGTGTCCTTAGCCCGCGAAGACACTGAGATGATTTTGCCAGCCCTTCAGCACGTTGGGTCTTCCCACAGCAGGCTGTACCTACAGATGCTCTGACACAGTGGACACAAAAACCTCCGTGTCCCCGCAGCTGCTCCGCACACTGGGGGAGAGACACTTCTGCAGGGCACCCTGAGGTCCCAGCACTCCATGCCTGGAACCAGCCTGGGTTAAACCTCCAGCAATCCCCCAAATTCATCCCATCCTCTCCTTTGCATACCTCATAGCCAGTTTCAAGCAGTTACTTGCTACACCTCATCACAGGCTTCCTCAGATGGGTTTGTAAACTCCTTGCCCTCTCCCTGTCAGAAACACCGATGCTGAACCCACCAGCAGTGTCTTCATCTCTAGGCTGGAGAAGGGGCTCCTCTGCAGCTCTGAAACTCATGGGAGTGGTGACCAAAATGAAAACCAGTGATGGACACAACACTGGGAGAAGGGAAAATCAGCAGCTGCCTCAGGCTCCCATGCTCCAACACAGACCACCGCACACACCAACCAGCAGATCTGGAGCTGCAGATCTGGTGCTGGGCACAGAACTCATCACAACTCTTTAATGAGCAGATTTAAAAGCAGCTGACTCTGTTTGCAGAGATGTGAGCTGTGACCACGGTGAGGAACTGCGGCCACCAGCTCACAGAGGGGATGCAGTGGCACAGAAAACTGACAAAGAGGCATCCACCCACCACACAAGGCCACCAACACCTCCAGCCACATCCCCAGCACACCTGCAGAAGGATCTCTGCAAACAGCAACAGGGGAATGAATTTTACCCTTCGAGTACCAGCTCAACACTGATCCTTGCTCATGACGCTGAGCACGGCGGGTCCTGGGTTGAAGCTCCTAAAGCCCTGACTGCTCAGGGCCACTGAACCCTCCAAGCCATTGGGATCCATTGGGAACTTGGTTGGTTTGGTTTATTTTCCAAAAGTTTCAAGCAAATCTTTCCCTCCCTTCCCCAAACTGACATATCCATCCATACCGGTGGGTGGTACCACCAAATGCAATTCACATGCCCTCTCCCCACCTGCTGCATGTCCACCAGAGCCATCACCCAGACACCAAGAGGAAAACCTTCTCCAAAGTCCCAGCAAACACTGCAGCCATCAGCACACGAGCTGGGGAGAATATAGAAGTGTGGGAACCACCTCGTGAACCGCCCGGGTGAAATATTTCTCTTGCTAACGCTGCTTGTTGTGTTTTACAAAACATTTATGAGACAGAGAGGAGGAGGCTGGGATCAGGCCAAAGGGTGAGGAGCACACAGCCAGCTTCACCCACCGTCTGAGATACAGCCGAACGATTTCAACAGCACGGATCCACGCTGGGAAAGGAGGTCTCTTCTTGGGCTGACACTTGGCATTAACTTGTCTTTCTTTAATAAATATATTGCAATTGAATTGTGTATAAACTACCTGGAGAATCTGGGGGCAAAGTACTAGTCTGGAGGTACAAACACTGCATGATATAAAAATCAAGACTTCCACTACATATTATAAACCACAACTTCCACCATATTTTTCCCTGGGCTGCCCAGGGAAGTGGCTGAGACACCACCCCTGGAGCTATTCAAAAGCTGGGTTGACATAGTGCTCAGCCACATGGTTTAGTGATGGCTTTGTTTGGGTTTTTTGCTTTTAATCAGAGTTAAGTTGATGGTTGGACCAGATGATCTTAGAGGTCCCTTCCAACCTAGACAATTCCATGATTCTGTCTAACCTTACAAAACAGTAGTAAAGCTTAGGGAACATTTTTGTTCTTTAAAAACCACTTTAAACGCAACCCAATGCACTGTGGACATCATTGCAGTGGTCCTCTGTGCTTTGACAGTGGCCAAGCAGGAAAAATAACCCTTGATGGATGCTCTGCTGAGCTGTGGCGAGGTGCAGGGCCTCCACCAGACAGGCTCAGGCTGCAGGATGAGACCATGAGTTCATCATGGTGCCAGGCAGGTGGTACCCAAGAAACTGCATCCTGCAAGGTATCTCTAGCATCCTGCAGGGTATCTTCTCTCATCTCTGGGGCAGCATCTCCCCGCCATCAAGCCCTCAGGTGAGCACAGGCTGGATCTTTCTAAAAGTATCCATTGGACTTTGGTTATGAAAAAATAATAATAATAATCAGTGGTGTTGGTAAGATCTGTGAACTTCAGTAAAATCCACACAGCTCTGGTCCACCTGCAGAAAACAAGCTACCCCTGCAGCCCGAGCGCTGCCAGGACCGCACAGCTCTGAGCCCCGCTGTGCAGCGACTGAGCCTCTGAGGACATGCAGTGATTTCACCACTTGGTTCCTCCACCACCCACCCCAAGGCTGCACTGCCCTCCTGGCCCCCTGCCCCAGCCTCAGCTCCCTTCCAAAGAGCAAAAAGTTAAATCCTCCCTTCTGTGTCGTTTCTCCTGCCAAATCCAGATCAGTCAGCAAGTACTGCAGGATACACCTCCCCTAAGGCCACTCACAAACAAGACAACAGCCAGTTTGGGATCTTAAGGGGAAGATAAATGAGGAAACTTCCTAAATCTGACTGTAAAAATATTCATGAAGATACTGAGTGCTCAGGTACCTCCAGCTGCTCTCTGCAGAAGCACGGGTGCTTCTCCAAGCCTGTGAAGGGTCTTGAGCAGGAACTATTGGGCACTGACATGGGTATTTCTGACAGCAGGATTTCAACTGACCTTACCCACAGCCGTGGTGGGCTCTGAGAAGGTGATGGCTTGACATGTCCCCAGCTCCCACGCTCCTCTCCAGGCTGGTGCCTGCTGGGGAGCAGAACGGGACAGCACGTTATGGGATCTCCCCCAGACTGGGTTCATGAATCTTCAAGGATATGAGACTGGAAATCTTAACAATGCCATGCAAGGATATAAAAGCTGCTTTGTGCTGCAATCAGCATTGCAACCTGGAAGCAGAAGCGTTGGCACCATTAGTGGAGCTGAAAACCATCCTGAGCCAAGGCTGGCAACGTGGGGTCTCCAGCCCTCGCTGCCCAGCTCCAGGGTAAACCAGTCCTGGGCTCACCACTTATATTGCAAAACCAGAGCACTATGTGTACATTGGGCTCAATCTACAGGGTTTTTTTTTTCTTTACAGTTGCACAATGAGAAACACCAATGAAAAAAACAAACCCAACCCAAACCCAACAACCAAAAAAACAAAGCACCCAACAGTCGTCTGAAGGACCAGTTACCAGATCGCTTGAAACGGCTTGAGATGAAATTCCCACAGATTTTATTGCACTCCTTGGATATTGAAAAAGGAAAAGGAACGTGCAGCACCCATGCTGCAGCTCCCACCTCTGTCCCAGATGGTCATCTCCATGGTGGTCAGCACCTGGCTGTATCTCCGAGGGCTTCCTGGCCAGACTTGCAGGAGGCTCCCAGCCCTCCTGCCCTCAGGAATTTCCTCCT
This sequence comes from Jacana jacana, assembly GCA_013400555.1. Classification (NCBI taxonomy): domain Eukaryota; kingdom Metazoa; phylum Chordata; class Aves; order Charadriiformes; family Jacanidae; genus Jacana; species Jacana jacana. Next base: position 79,703 of record VZTM01036948.1, read on the forward strand.
CATGATGGATCCCCATGGGACCATAGGATGGGAAGGCAGAGACAGAGGTTGGACACCCCATGATATTCTGCTGGCCCTTTTGTTGCTCTGGTGGGGTGGTTTCTCTTCCCACCCCCTAAGGCAGTTTGACTTGACTGGCATAAACACTGTGGATTTTGCCCCAGGACACAAAACGGTGCCCTGGGGTTTGCCTGTGCCAGCAAAATACCCCCAGTTCAACCCACCACAGAGCTGGGACAGGGATGGGTCACACTCCAATGAGCTCTCCCTCACTCCTGACAAATATTTTGGGTCCTCATCCCAAATTCTCTCAGGTTATAAATTCACACAATGCCCAAACTAAATTGTTTAAATTGTCTAAATTGTTCCATTTGGCTTTTTTTTTTTTACCCACATGAAAAGAGAATAAAACCACTAAACACCAGCCTCTGCTGCGTGTGAACAGCTCGTTCTAGAGCTCCAAGAAAGAGCCTCCATGGCCCTGGCCGTCCAACAACTGCATCCCTGAGATGAGGTGCCAGCAACACCCTCTGTGCTTCATGGCTTTTTTTTTGTTTATAAAAATAAATAAAATCATAGCAAAAAGGCAGGCTGGGCTGGTTCTCCGCTCCTCCCTCATCGGCATGTGCTCACCCTTTGACTCAGAGCTCATCCACTCATGAGTTGTATCCCTGCCTCGTTAGCAGCACACCCACACTTTTAACAAGTCGATGCCCTATCCCCATGCTGGGAAGGATGGTTGTGCTCTTTCACTAAAGGACCTGCCCGTCCCAACTTCTCCAGCATCCTGCAGGAGCTGCGGGAGACGTGAAGGCAAAGCTCTGGAGAAGGTGGCCAGAGGCCAAGTGAGTCCAAGCCTCGGGCTGGCCAGCACGGAGTGTTCTGGATGGGCTGGAGGCTTGGCTGGGCTGGAGAGGCCGAGCGCAGCCCACGGTCCTGCCAGAGCCGTGGCAGCCATCCTGGGAGCTGTCTGATGAGTCAAGAAGTCCTGTTGTTCAATTGACTACACAGTCTGTGAATTGGCCAATCCTCCTCTTTCCCCTACCCCGCCAGCTGGGGCGAGGGGGGCGGCGGGGAGAGGAGGCTGGCCCCCATCCAAATATTGTGTAAACTGCAAAAAAAAACCAAACCCACTCAAACCCTATGAAAAAAACCACCCCAAAACAGTTGAAATACAATTTTGGAGGAAGAGGGCAAATCTGAAGCCGTAACGGCAAACCATTACTCACTCTCCTCCCATTCCCTTCCTCCAAGGGCCTTAAAAAGGCTTCCCACTGCCCCGCTCCGGCCCGGCCTGTCTCACGTTTCATATGGGCCAAGCCAAGAGGAGCCGTGGTGCTCACGTCCTGCCAAGGTCACGGTCACAACCAGCCGCCGAGAAGCAGCCCAGTCCCTCAGTTCCCAGAGCTCTGCCCCAGCCACCCACCCACCCCAGTGTTCCCAGGTCACCGAGCAAGCTCAGGAGCACGACCTGCCCCGGTGGGGAGGATGCGGGGCGGGAGGCAGGCGGGGGAGCGATGGAGCTATGGTGGCTTCCTTGCTATGGACGCCCTCGTAGAAAGCTAACGGGAGCTCCCCAAGGTCTACTCCTTTAAAAAAGGCTTTTCTCTTTCCCTCCTGTTCTCTCCCCCCTCCCCAACAAGTTCTTAAAATCCAATTATAGCACGACTTTCTCAGCAGGGGTCAGTGTAGAATAAGAATCGCCCGAGTTAATGGACATAAGACCAAGCAAGATTAATGCCTAAATGGTTTCAAAAGTTGTATGATGCCAATTTCATTAACATTTTAATTGTAATGTATCTTTTTAATCTTCTTTCACACTAAGGGTTTTATATGCTTCAAAAAAAAAAAAGAAAAAAAAAAACAAAAACCCAACACAACAACAAAACTGCTGACAACAAAAATATCAACATTCCGAAATTAACAGACGGAACCGAGTGCTGCAACGGGAACGGAACGGAACGCAGAAAACCCTGTTAATGATGCATTAAGAGCAGGAATTGTACTCAGGCAAGAGTCAAAAATTCAGGGCTACAGCTGCCTGCCCTGCCTTTGCCTTCCCCAGATCTTCGGCACAGCCCTGGACACGTGTCTTGAAGCAACGACCCAGCAGCCCTACCAAACGCTGGCACAGATTGATCCCCGAAACCCAGCCCTCCCCGTGCTTTAAACCTGGCAATTCATCTCCTTGAACCAGGGGGACACACCGGGGCAGCAGATTCAGAGGAGGCTTCTGCCGCTGCTCTTGTCCATCACCCTCTTTACGAGTGGCACCGGCGCTGCTGTCCCAGCTCTGCGGGCTCGGGGATGGTGGCCACAGCAGCACTCACAGATGTGGGAGAAGCAGTTACAACTGCTGTGCCAAAAAAAAAATGTGATTTCCCTTAATTAGGAGACAATTAAACCGAAGTGGTAGCGTTTCATTAAGCGTGGGCACACGCTGCCGATGCTACCGTGTATAAACCGGGGGAGGCAGAAGAGGAGAAGATAATTGCAGGGCAGGCAGCTGAAGTTTCAAACCAACTTTCTTTGTGGAAACGAGTGACCGAGCAATACAGGTGCTTTCACCCGCCTGTGGGGCTGGGCTGCAGCTACAGGAGCCGTGCAAAAACCACAAGGCTTTACTTCACCATCCTACAGAACTCCTTAGAAGCGAGAAGATCTAGGCAGAGCGATATAAACCCTCGGCACGGTCATTAGCAAATCATAAACCCCTCTTTTTCCAGCGAGAGTGTGATTTGAACCAGAACTATAACAGAATGCAACCCAAAAGCACTCTGTCCCACTCACACTCAGTCCTATGACGGTCGTGGAAACTTTGAGGCAGGTTTCCAGCAAAGGGGCACCCACGAAGAAGGGTTGCCCCTATTTGTGGGAACTTCATTCCCGCAGGATGCCAACCACGAGCTTGGCACCCAAGAGAAGAGCCTTTCCCCAGGAGAGGTCCCCGGTGCACCAGGGCAGCCAGCCACGTCCCATCCCCCTGGGGGTCTCCCACCCTACGCCTGCCATGCTCAACAGCCCTCTTTCTCTTGGAAATTAAGCCATTTTAACCACCTTCAAAGGTATGAAACTTCACTCCCCGTGTCTTCTGGGCACCTGGCCATTGCCTCCCGTACAGCACGCCTCGAGATGCCAACGCTTTATTTATACACCTGCACGTTACTCCTCTACGCAGCATAATCCCTTCCGAGCTTAGAGCCCTGGAAAGCCCTGAGCACCGGAACGTTATCACTCCTGCGCCGTGTCACCACTACCCAGCGTCTTCTACAACCTCTCTGCAAGGTATTATGTCATTGCCAAGCCTAACCCTTGTTCTCCTGATGCTTCACATAATTGCAGTGTAAATGTTTGTCCTATGACAGAGAGAACTGGCATGTAAAACATGTACCCACACACAATATAGATATATATATCTATCTATCCGTGGCTGCCATATGCTTCCCCAGTGGATATCATGATCGGAACGCACGCGTGGAGCCGCGCCAGCGCTGGCACCCGAACACAGGACCCTTTCCACACAACGCTCTGCCGCCCAGCCCGAGGAAGCACAAACTCCATCACGTTTAACTGGCAATTCTTCACACAGGCTACTCTTCCCGCCGCTGCCGAAATCCCCTCGCCGGGTGCCCAGGGATGAAAAACATCTGGCGCCTCTCCCCAAATCCACAGCTCCGGGAGAGCCCTGCTGGCTGCGAACCGCAAAGAGGTGCTGCAAAGAGAGGAGGACTTCTTTTTCTCCTCCTCTTTCTGCCAGTGATTAATGGATCCCGATGCTGGCTTTACTGCCGTGGGGACGACACCGGGAGGTGAAGTATTTAATCTCATCCCGCTGCCTATATATGGTCACTCTGATGGAGTCACCTCACGCTCCGCTGCCCTTCGCTCCTGGCACTGGCCTCCGCAGGGAACCGGCAGTGCCCGGGCACGGCGCCGGCGAGCCACGAGTCAGCAGACTCCCCACGTTACCATGCTCTCTCTCCCACTTTCCCAATTTTTTATTTAAAAAAAGAGATAAAAAAAAATCATAAAATGGGAGAGGAAGAGGAAAAAAAAAAGCCCACAAACGCTCTGGAAAAAGAAAACAAACCCCCAAACGCTTTAAAAGTACTTTATAGAGCATTATTGCACCGGGGGAAAAAAAAAAAGCCCAGATTGCCAAGTTACTGATCCTTAAACATACAGCTCACAGTCACTTAGAAGTTTTTAAAAAAATAAACCACCAGCTTTTGGTGAAAAGTGTATCAATCCACCCAGCCCACACAATCCCCGTTTGTTATTGGAGGGTAGTTTGCGGCTGCCGAAGCAGTAGCAGTGATTTCTGTGTCGTCGTCCCCCCCCCCACTCCATCCACCCACCTAAGGGGAAAAAAATGCACTGAAATATTTGTCTTCACAGGAAATGGAGCACAAAAATGTACTCGATGTGCAAAGTGATTATTTTTCTTTTCTTTTTGTTGTTCTAAAGTCTGGTGCAAGCACCTCTAGAAAAACCCGAAGCCAAACGGCGCTGCCTGTGAGCCGCCCCAGGGACACACAGCCCAACCCACCTGCCAAGCACTATTATCTGCATTTTAGCCCATTTTGCCACGAGCTTTCGGGGGGGGTCTTCCTCCCCACACCAAACCACGTAACTGCTCTCAGCACCACCGGCCCCCAACGCCTCCTCTGGGCAGGAGCTGGGGTGATGCACCCCCCTGTCCCCCCCATCCATCAGCCCATCCGCAGGATGGGGATGAGGAAGAGTGTGGTACCTCCAGCGGGCTGAACCCCCCCCCACCAGGGAGGAAGAGGAGGATGCTCCACGCACTCTGGCCATCACCCTAGGCTCTACACTGCAGGCTCTGTTCCAGCACTCTGATTTTTATTACCTCCATCCCCATTAAGGAGTAGCCACACGACAAAAAGGAGCGGGGTCCCGCGCAGCGGAGCTCGCCTGGGGGATCACCTCTCCCTCCCCGGGATCACGGCGCTTCAGCAAGTTTTCCCTTAACAGCAGCATTTACAGACTCAAAGACTGGAAGATTTAATTTAATATTTTCTTTTTTTTTTTCCAATTTCTGTTCTGCCTCCAAACGTTTGCTTGAAAACAAGTCGAACTTAAAAACACCATAAAAAATAGGGGGAAAAAAATAAATAATAAATAAAGGGCTAATGAATCACAGTTCCTAGCAAATGAGCAATTGCAGTTGACACAATGAATTATGCCTGGAGCAAGCTGGGAAACATATTTTGCAAATGATCTCATCCACAGGCAAACCTGGCATGACACTTGATTTGCTAAAAAAGACACAAAGCCTGTCAAAATTCCTGTCACTTCGCAAATAAAGTCAGGTAGAGAAAACCAACAGCCTCACCCTCTTTCCAGCACGCTTCGCCGGCTTCTCAACTGCTCTAACAGGCTGGATTTAATACCAAAACATAAAGAAACAAAAAGAAAAAAGAAACCAACAAAGCCCACCGTCCCCTTCCAGGTGTGCCCACCGCTGCTGGGCACTGGGGACTTATCGAATCCACCTCCCCGGCCGAAGAGGAGACGGGGCTGAGAGGCTGCTCCTCGGACAACAACCCCGGGCTGGGTTGGAAGGTTAATTGTGGCAAGGTAGAATGCTCTCTCTGGCCATTAGATATGGCAGGGAACTTCTAATTCAGCTTAATTTCCTCCAGCTGAATGCCTGTATTCTATTCCTTTCGGTGCACTCAACTGAACTCAAAAGAAATGGGAGAAAAAGCAGACACACACAAAAAATTAACAAAGGAAAAAAGAAAAAGCAATTAAAGTGCAGCCCCCTCCTCTCCCCCAGCTCCTTGGCACCCATTCCTCACACAGCCCACCCCATCTCCCCACCCAAAAAGCCACCTGACTCGAAAAACCTGGGGAAATTCAAACCCGTGGCTCCTCCTAACCCCATTTTGTCAGGCTGGGGTGTTTTTAACCACAGCGGGAAGCAGGAGCGGAGTCCCCGTGCCCTGTCACAGCCCCGATTCCCGATGTTTTGCCCCAAACCGTGCCGCCCTTCCCCAGTGCCCCAGAGCTGCGTGCCCAGTGAAGCACCAGTATGTCCAGTAAGGCAGCTCTGGGCACAGCAGAAGGCCTGGCAGGGAAAGCAGACTTTATAAAGACGCCAGTCTAAAATAAATATTTCCATTCCGAGGTGAGATGGTTTGAGTCCCCAGGCGGGGAAGTGCACGCCGAAGCAAAGCCGGAGCTCACCCAGTCTCACGGGCTCTGGCAGGGGATCTCTCAGGGCTTCTTCCCCGCCTGTCAAGTGGCCAAGCCACCTCGCACCTCCTGCCACCTTGGGCTTGGGATTGGAACCAACACCTAGTCTGGAAAGGACTCACCAGGACTCCACGGGCAGGTTCCTTCGAGTTCAAGGAGAGGGGATTTTTCTTTGCTGGACTGACCAGCAGTAAGGATGCTCCACGTCCCTGGACCGGCAGCACAACTGCCCCACCAGGACACAACCTGCCACCAGCACCAGTTGAACGGAACCAAAATCTGCCCCAAATCCAAAGAGATTCCCTCGGGAGAGCCCAGTTACAGCTGGGGAGGGAAAGGGCTTCCACATTACAAGAAGGCACAGACAACATCGCTTCCAAAATAACAAGACAAAGCCTCACCACACGCCTCTCATCTCAAGGTGTCCACCTTCTGAGAACAAGAAGGTCTCTGGGACAACCCTGAGGAGCAACCTCCAGCAAGCAAACCCAAGCGGTGCCAGCAGCTCTGGGCTGCAGCGAGCACGGCGATGCTGCCGACGGCATGTCCCAAACCCGGGCTGGGGCCGAAAGGGAAAGTTTCTCCGGGGGAGAAAGTGTGGTCTGGGCTGAAGGGGAAGGGGTGGGGTCCAGGCTGGGAACCAGAGGTGTTTGGGGACACTGTCCCATGCCAGCGCACGGCCTGGCCACCCCACGAACACCATGTTTCACCCCTTCAAATGCCACCGAGAGTTCCCGCTTTATGCGTGGACGGATGCTGGAGTCTTACCCAACCTCTCCAGTTACTCTCCAGTTATTCTGGAAGCCTTGAGAAGTTGTCTTTGACAAGTCCTCAAAAATCCACCCTCCCCTTTACTCTTCAAATATTACAACTTTTCCCTCCACAAAGCCTTAATTACAAGGCCTCTCCATGAGGAAAAACCCCAAACCCACAGCAGTTAGAGCTACGGAAGGACATTTATTCCCAGGAGGAAGAGGAAAAGATTCCTAATTATTTTATATTTGCTGCTGACTTCAGATCAAACCATTATTACCTCCATTATCCACACCTTGAGGTCACGGACTGGCCTAGGCTGGGCAAATAACAGCAACTCGGCCATTAAGGAAAGCCTCAGCTTTATCCTTTTTAGATGGAGGGGTTTATTTAATAGCAGGCTACAAATAAGGCAGGGAATTTGGGGTTAGCTCTGCTCAAACACCACATTTTTGAGTGGGACCAGTTCTCTCAATACCCGCCCACAGCACCGGGGGACCCCACAGGGTTTGCATGGGCCACCGCCAGGCCCCTTGTGGCTATCGCTGCCGAGAAGCCACCGTGCCACCCAGAGGGTGGGAATCATCCCCATTTGTTTACCCATTTCGTCTTCTCCAACTGTTTAATATTTCAGCTGGAGAAGGTAACCGGGGCACACCAGCCCCTCAGTTACGCAGGGCACGAGGCAAACACTGGGCAGGCACCGAGCTCATCAAGCTGCCCGCGGCCTCCCAAAGACCGCCTGCAAGGAGGAATAGACACCAGAGAAAACAAAAAGGGAGAGGAGAAAAGGAGGAGAGGAGGAGAAAAAAAGGAGAGAAGGAGAAAAAAAAAGGAGGGAAGGAGAAAAAAAAAGGAGGGAAGGAGAA
>VZTM01036948.1:89032-122197 GCA_013400555.1 Jacana jacana
CACTGGCTGCTGTTTTATCTTACCTTCCCCCGTCTGAGTGGATTCGATCTGGTTTGACCTTGGTTTTAGGCGTTTGCGTTTATTCTTTGTGCGGTTGCTTTTAGGTTTAGCTTGTTTCTGTTTTGATTCGATTTGGGGTTTATTTATCTTCTTTTTCTTTTTAACTTATTTTTATTTGATTTTATTTTTATTTATTTTCATTCATTTTTAACTTATTTCTATTTATTTTTCTTTTAATTTATTTTCTTTCACTTTTATTTCATTGTATTTATTTTTTATTTTCTTTCATTTTTAACTTCTTTCATTTTATTTATTTTTTATTTCGTTTTTAACTTCTTTCATTTTATTTATTATTTTATTTTTAGCTCATCTTTATTTATTTCAATTTATTCTTATTTATTTTTAGCTTATTTTATTTTTATCATTATTTTTAGCTTATTTATATTTTATTTCATTTTATTGCCCCGTGTTTTAATTAACCTTATTCTTTTCCTATTCTTATTTTATTTAACATTTTAAAAAATATAATCACTTTTAAAAATCTTATTTCACTTCCTTAGCTTATTTTTATGTAATTTCATTATTTTTATTTAATGTCATTATTTTTATCTTATTTTAATCTTTTTTATTATTTAATTATTGTTTATTGTTATTTAATTATATAATTATTATTTCATATTTATTATTTAATCTTATTATTTTATTCTTCTTTCACTTTATTTTAATCTTCTATAGGTGTATTATTTTATTTTTCTTTCATTTTCCTTATTTCTTTTTGTCAATTTCACTTATTCCATTGCTTTACTCTTATTTCTAATTCATTCTTTACATCGGTCTATAACTTCGTGGGTTTATTTTTACTTTATTTTGGTTTTATTTCAGCTTATCATTTCATTTTTTCCATTTAATTTAGGTTCTTGTTTCATTTTTTTAAATGATTTTTTCTTCTTCTATTGTACTTTATTTTACTTTATGATGGAATGGAGTGGAATGGAAGGGAAGGGAAGGGAATGGAGTGGAGTGGAATGGAAGGGAAGGGAATGGAGTGGAGTGGAATGGAATGGAGTGGAATGGAAGGGAAGGGAAGGGAATGGAGTGGAAGGGAATGGAATGGAAGGGAAGGGAGTGGAAGGGAAGGGAATGGAATGGAAGGAAAGGGAATGGAAGGGAAGGGAATGGAATGGAAGGAAAGGGAATGGAATAGAATGGAAGGGAAGGGAATGGAGTGGAATGGAATGGAAGGGAAAGGAATGAAATGGAATGGAAGGGAAGGGAATGGAGTGGAATGGAATGGAAGGGAATGGTTGGAAAGGACATCCTACATCCAACTGCCTTTCGATCCAAATTTCCTCCTAAAGCCAAATTAAAAAAAAAAAAAAGCCATTTTCCCTTCTTGCTGCCCTGAGCCCCAAAGGCTGCGATCAGGGAGGCTGTCTGCATGATTCCCGAGCGCAGCGCTGGCCCTACGTGCTCTGCGCCGATTGCAGAGGAGGAACAAACACCTCTCTGAAGCAGGAGAGGCTCCTCCTGTCAGCGGGGCACGATGCTGGCCCAGCTTTGGATCTGGCAGTCTCTCCTCTCTCACACTCTCGCCCGTTTATGACGTCGAGGCTGCCTGAAAAATCTGCAGGGAGATGTCCCCACACTTTAAAAATCAACGTTGGAGCCTTAGAAGTGCTCAGGGCTGAGGAATCTCATTAGCACTTGACACTTCCAAACCCAGTGGCAGGTCAGCACAAACACATTTATTTCTGTGCTCAGCAAGATCAAATCTGCCTTTTTTTGTATTTTTTTTTCCCCCCAGAAATGATGCATGAGAAATATGTCCCAAAACTACATCCTGAGACAGAACAATCCAACTGGCCATAAAGCGGGACCTTCCCTGCTGCTCCCCACCCTTGTTTTTCCTTGAAGCATCTCAAAGGCTTCAGCACCCACATGGCCACCTACTTGCCTCTTCACAGGGGAGGGAATTGGGCCCCTGGTGGCCCATTGGGCCACCTGAGAGTGCGGTGGAGCCGCTGAGGTTCATCCCAGTACAAATAATGTGAAGTATCTCCTGCAACAGCTCCCCCGTCACAGGAGATGCTCCAGATGTGCCTGGTTGGACCACCACGACCACCTCTGGCGTTGTGGCACCGCTCATTGGTTGGCAAAGGTCCTCCTTTAGGGACAGCCAGCACAATCCCCTTGTCCCTCCTTGAGGGACCACAGCCCCCATCAGAGCATCTGTGTGTTGGAGAGGATGAGCGAACTCGAGTAGTTCGTATCTCCCTGAGAGGCTTCATGGTGGCCAGCAGGTCAAGGGAGGGGATTCTGCCCTTCTGCTCTGCGGAGACCCCTCTGCAGTGCTGCCTCCAGCTCTGGGGCCATCAGAAGGACATGGACTGCTTGGAGCGGATCCAGAGGAGGCCATGAAGACACTGCAAGGGCTGGAGCCCCTCTGCTGGGGGCACTGGAAGAGACTGCCCAAAGAGGTGGTAGAGTCCCCATCTGTGGAGACATTCAAACCCCACCTGGACATGCTCCTGTGCACCCTGCTCTGGGTGGACCTGCTCTGGCAGGGGGCTGGACTAGATGATCTCCAGAGGTCCCTTCCAACCCCATATCTTTCTGAGATTCTGTGAAAAGCTGAGAGTTGGGGGGGGTCAGCCTGGAGAAGAGAAGGCTCTGGGGAGACCTTAGAGCGCCTTCCAGTCCCTAAAGGGGCTCCAGGAAAGCTGGGGAGGGACTCTTGATCAGAGAGGGGGGGGGGCGATAGGATGAGGGGAAAGGGTCTTAAACCCCTTAAAGAGGGGAGATTGAGATGAGATCTCTGGGTGAAATTCTTTGGTGTGACGGTGGTGAGACCCTGGCCCAGGTTGCCCCGAGAAACTGTGGCTGCTCCATCCCTGGAGGGGTTCAAGCCAGGTTGGAGGAGGCTTTGAACAACCTGCTCTGGTGGGAGGTGTCCCCGCCCAGGGCACAGAGGTGGCACTTGACGATCTTTAAGACCCCTCCCAACCCAAACCATTCATGAGCTTATGATTTTCTGGCTACGCGTTCCAGCAGAGCTCAGGCTCAGGTGTGGATTTGGGAAGCCCCTGCACCTCTCCAAGCTTCACAGCAAATCCAACCCCATCCACGGGGAGCTGCGAGATGCCACGTCCCTGGAGAACCCTCATCCTTCCCCAAGTGCTTAAGGAGAACAGAAGTATCCGAGCTCCGTCACTTGCCCAGGGCCTCCCCCAGCTTGGGGAGCGCAGGAAGCCCGGCTAATGCTTCAGCTGCCAGAGCATCTTCCCTCCCTTTGGCCATGGACATTTTAAAAATGTTCTGTGATGGAGAAAGAAACATTTCTTAAGTAGCATTTGATGTCTGGGAATGGCTTCGGGGCTCCAGAAAACATCTTTATTTACCTCCGCGCTGACTGTAATGCGCGGGGTTGGTTCTGCGACCGGAGGAAACGGAATAGGCAGCATTTCCCATAACGTTTGCAAAGTGTTCTCGGGCTGAGGAAAAGATTTGCTTGCTTTTTCTCTCTCTCTCTCTCTCTCCCCCCACATTATTATTATTTTTTTTAATCTAGCATTTCGAATTGAAGACTGGCTGGAGGGCTGGAGAAATCACTTGATAAAATACCCAGCAGTTACATTCCTGCAGGAGAAAAGCTAACTTTTTTTTCACTCTTTTCTATTTGTTTTTTTTTTCACCTGATGAGTAGTTTAGTGAAGCAGAAGAAATAATCCTGCGGTTTCCCACCTCCATTTAACCCTTCCAGCTGCAGCTCTTCCCTTAAACGTCAGCTCTTCGTGGCAAAGCTGTAGAGAATTTGTTCCTTCTCCAAATTTCTGGCTCTAAGGGCACTGGAGATGGTTGATGGGCTTTGCACCTTCCTTCCCAGTTGTATTTCCAAAGGGCTGTGGGAAGGAGCCAGCCCAGCTGGGGACCAGCTCACCCACGGCAGAGCAACGCCCCACCAAGGCTCCCATCGAACCAGGGAGCAGAAGACATTGTCATTTTGTGCCAAAATGTGACTTTCCAGCAAACTCAGCACTGAACAAGACCTCCAAAAGCTTTCTAACCATCCAGCCTCTGGACTGGCTGCCATATGGGATGGCCACTGCTGTGGCTGAGGGGTGCATGGACCCGGCTGGGCTACTCCCCAGTGCTTTGTGACCTTGGGAATGGCCACCTAGACCCAATGGAGCAGCTCCAGGCTGGAAGAGGATGCTGGATGAACTGGAAGTGCTGGAAGTGCCAAAATTAACAAGTCTAAGAGCCTGCCTTTTCTTTTGAAGCAATCCTTCAGAGGACTTTGCAAAGCAGCGCAGTTGTCATATTAGGATGAATTTTTTGGTAACTGGGACAGAAATTTTCTTTGCAGGTAGAAAGAGCATTACCCAAGATGTGCAGCTACTACTTGCATGGTGCCGTGAACCACAGGGCGATGTGGTTGGGAGACAAAATCACCTGCAACCAGAAAGCTTTACTTTGATGGCACATTTAGCTAACACTTCAGTGTAATTGGTATTCATAGGAGAGAGGAGAGGACACAGCAGCTTTACTGCAGCCGAATAAAGTTCATTGGGATTAACATACCACCATGAATAGCAGCAAACGACCAAACAAAATGCCTCAGAAACCCTCCTTTACATTATGTATTTCTGGCAGAGGGATTTGCCTCCTCCCCTCCCCATTGTACCAGCCAAGTGAACTTTGCCAGGTGATGAGTTTGGCTTGCTGTGCTCCAGCCTGCAAGAGCAGAAACAGCCTTTTGTGCCCTTGTACAAACCTGAAACACCGTGAGGAAAGGGTTGGTTCCTTGGGGGACTTGGTGCTGTTGGCGTAGCAGAGCAGAGGGGTGCGGGAGGATACACAGATTCCGGCCATACAAAGCAGGAACTATCTAGGTACACATCTCTCAGCCATGAAACCCAAAATGGGTCTAAAGGGAGGTATTTATGCCCGCTTTTCCCTTTGGAAAATGAAGATAAAGAGGTTAAATGACAACCTGTGACCATCCCAGAAATTTATCTGCTGGCCCTGCCTCCTTAATCCCTTGCTCTTCTGCCCCTCGACCGCTCTGCGATGTCTTCGTTTCACTGCCCACTCCGGAATTACACCCTGTTCCCATTAGGGAGCCTTGCTGGCATGTATTTCACTGGGAAAGCTTTAACCCTGCTGCAGTAAATCTCTCCTGGGTCACGGGGGGTCTCATTCCAGCCCAGCAATGTTTTCATGTCAGCCCCTCAGAGATCTCCCAGGAGGCCCCAGGCTCAGAATTGGCATTTTGACGGTGTCTGAGCTCTCTGAACCAGACCATGACCCCTGGAGCTAAGGGCCATCACAGCCCCCTTGTACCATTAGTAATTGTCATTGTCAGGTGCCATCAGCTGTGATGGGACGATGAACAGCATATTCACCACCCCTTGCTGTTACCCATCATGTTGAGGAGGGACAGGGCACTAATGCCACATTTTGGGACAAGTCCCTGAGGTCTTTGCTCAGCCAAAGCTGCAGGACCCAGGGAGACAATTTCTTGCCCAAGAAAGCCTTTAGTCTGTTGTCTTTGGTGGCCATTCAGCCCAGTTATTTCTTCTCCCCTGGGTATTCTCCTTTCTAGCTTTGAACGTGGTTGTGATGGCCCCAGCTACCCCAGCCCTCCGCCTGCTCCAGCTCACATAGAGCTGAGGCCCAAAGGCGAAACACGGCTAGTAGGGTCTGCCACCTCCCTCCCTCCAGGCAGGGCTTCCCACACCAGCATCCCCAGTAACATGATGAAGTCACTGATGGGAGTAGACACCGCTCAGAGCAAGGCAATATGATGGAACGGGATGTTATGAGTTGTTATTTTTAATAAATAAAGTAAATAAAGCTCCTGGTTCTTTCTTTTAGACACCTTCACAGCGCTTGGGCATCACCCGAGTCCAAGCACAGCGGACACAGTGCCAGCGGTGGCTAATTGGACTACAGCCAGGCTCTTCTAGTTGCCATTTAAATGATTGGGAATCAGTTAAAACAAACAGAAATGAGAGCGTCTCCAAGGTGGCTGCCTTGTCCTACCCAAACCGGCCCAAGGTCGTGTGTAAAAAGGCTTTACTTGTTTGTACACAGAGAAGTCCTTCAGATCCCGCTGTGAGAATTGCTCCAGAGGCGCGAGGCACGGCCTGTTCCCAGCTGGGCCTCCCGCAAGGTGAGAGCAGGACAATAACGAAAAAATAACGTATCGTTGGCCTGTTTTCATAGTTCTTCATTACATAACGGTGTGGTGACTGTGCAAGAGTCCAGAAAGAGACTCCAGAAGAGAAAACCCAGTCCCTGGAGGCACTTTCAACTCCGGCCTAACCGCCCGGCCTGGCTGACGCTGGCAGGCTGTGACACCAGGAGGAAGCCCCATGGCTCCTGACCTCCCTAGACACAGACTGCAGACTCTTTTCCCAGGAGCCACATTAAACTACATTTTTCAGAAAAATATCTACTTCCATCTTAAAGACTCAACATGTTGATGGACAGAACCTCTTCTTGTAAATGATGCTGATATTTAATTGCCTTTCCGGCTCAGAATCGGTGTTTTAACGTGAACCGGCACCATTCACAGGACTTTGTGAATGGTCTGGCTGACTGCTCTCTCGTTAAGGTCTGACCATGGTTTCTGCTCTCAGATGCATCCTCTTCCTCTGGGTTGGGTGAGTGCAGGACCTATCAGACCCCAAATTGGGTGTCTGTGATGCCTCTCGGGAGGATTAGCCCCAGCAGCAGCATTTGAGGTCACCTCTTTGCTTTGAAGAGTCTGAAACCGGGGGAAGGAGCCTCCCTTCCTGGCTCAGCCCAGAGGGTGAAGCTGGGCACGGTGTGACCCTCAGTAACACGGGGGGGTCTCTGCAACCAGCCTGGAGGTTTTGGGGACACCGAGCAACACCCTGTGATGTACCTCAAACCCAAACTCCCTACAGACTGTCTCAGCCTTCTCACACAGTATGGCTCTTTTCTGTGATACAAACATCACTTTTTCAAAGCCTTTCTTGGATAATAATTTTAATTAATTTAAAGTTGGCCGCTCTGTTGACCTCCGAGCAAATAAACGGTGCTCAGCCTCTCCCTGCAGGTTCCCTTCCACCCCTTCCCACTCTGTGATTTAGATGCACAGAAACACAAACAAGGTGCCTTAAATCAAGCAGCTCAGGTCACCTTCGGGGCAAATAACTCTGGCCAGGTGGCAAGGGGACCAGGTGGCCGCGTATCTGTTCTGTGGGAAACAGAGACGCCCTCAACGAGAGCATGAAACTGCCTGAGATGAAGTCAGGCACTTCATTTTTCTGAGCGAAGCATGGAAATGAGAGACTGGCAGAATCCGTCTGTGTTTCCCCTTCCTTTCTGCAGAGGAACATTTTGGTGTGAAGTGTCTGTGATGTGACTGATAGAGCAAGTCTCTCTTGTCAGAGCCATGATTCATGAGCTGACGCTGCGGCGCTGGAGATGGAAGCGGGTAACCTTGGCTCCCCGCTCCTCCTCCACTGGGAGCCCAGGATCCAGTGTCACCAGCAGGCGCTGCTGGGAAGTGGCTCTTTCACCACTGGAAACGGGCTAATACTAACAGTGGCACCCACTGAAGATTTAATCCATTAACGTTGGCACCTGGACAGCTAAAACAGCAGATCCTGGGCTTCTGTCTTCTCCAGTGACAGCTTCAGGCAGCTCTGGGCTTGCCTCAGGTGTCTCTTGACATACTGCTGCTGGACATGAGATAGCCTGGACTTGTATTTTGAGTGACTGAGGTGCTTCTTCTGAATGATTAAGCAATAACTTAATTCATGGTTAAGAATTTTACTCTCTTATGACTGTGAAATTTCCTAGATATTTAGCCCCAGCTTACTGTGAAAGCGCCCTGAGAACACCAGCTCCTCTCCCACTGCCTCTGCCCACTCAGCCTGGCCTTTCCCGGGAGAAGAGAGGATGGGAATTGGGAAGTGCTCAGCAAATTACAGGATCAGATATCTACCTTTCAGCAGCAAGACACACGGAGCAGGGACGTGATGAGTGGGAAAGACACCCTGCATCGTGGGGTGCCCTCCACACCTGCATAATGATACAGGTGGAGGATGCTCTGCAGGGGCTGGCGGGGTGTAAATAGCAATAAAACGTGGCACAACCATTTCAATACTCAGAAAAAAAAACCCAAGGAAAGCTGGGTAGTTGCCTGCTGGGCTCATGAGAGAGCTGCTCCCCGAGTCCACTGCTCTGCTCCAGAGCCACCAGTGGCACCACGGCCACGCTGGGGTTCCTGCCGAGCACTCACACCGAACCCAACCTCTGCAGCGGGATGAGGAGCATCCAACCTAACGCAAAAGAGGTTTTGAGGGGAGAATTGTGCCCACATTTGCCATTGTTTGGCAAAGTGGCATCCCATTACCCAGCGAGAACAGCTCCAGCACCCCCGAGTCCCATCAGAAAACATAATTTCATTTGCCTTTCTGCTCCGGAGGAGGCTCTTACTGCCAGGGCTGAACTCCTGCAAGATCAACTCCATGCAAGCAGCAGCCCCTGAAGCACCGCAGACACAGCCAGGAGCTCTGGGTAGAACAGAGCTGATGGCTGACTGTCGGTGTTTGATGCCTCCCTCTGCTACAAAGGAAAAATGCAAATGTCTTTGGGTGACAATCTCACCAATTCAAGTTATCTTAGCCAATATATATAGTTACAATCAAACCAACTCCTCCTCAGGACAAATGCTCCATGTAATTTGTTCTGCAGAGACTGAGGGAGGATTTGAATACGGCAGCCCCGGCAAAAAGCAGATCCTGGCGATGACCTCTTTTATAAGGTTGGTGCATTGCACACAAAAGGTTTCCAAAGCAACTCCTGCTGCTGAATTCAAGCCAAAACTCTTAATATTTCCCACACAACCAGAGTGTGATCTTATCACGGGAGCGACAGTCAAAGCCCGCGTGTTGGCACAGCTCCTTTGCTATTGTTGAGAAAGTCTCAATTCAAGAAAATTTAGAGTAATAATGATCTCTCCCAAAGCACAGTTTTACTCTTAACTCCATAAAAGTTGAGTGATTTTGAGCCCTGGTAGCTCCACTGTTAAAACCAGAGAGGACAACCCAAGAAAAGCCATCACTTCAACTCAGGACAACACTCCTACGTGCTGAGAAAGAGCTTTGCCAGCCAAAGATGTATAGGAAAGGAGACTTCAGCCTATTAATTCTCCAGGTTGCCTACAACAGTTTTGAGAGCTTTTGTTTCCCATTGTTAGAAGACAAAATTCTAGCCCACTCTTCATTAGGAGCTCTGCAGCGATGTGACATCCCGCCCAGCCCCCAGGCTCATCCATCCTTGTGGGACATCTCGGACCTGCTCCGAGGTGCTCCCGCTCCCACAGGGCCGGGCTGGGCTGGGCTGGGCTCACTGACGCCAGGCAGGAGCAGGAACTGGAGCACCAGTTAATGCACACAAAAGACAGGGGAAAAAAAAAAACCTACTGTGATTTACCCACACGGAGTTCAATAAACATTAGATCTGATGGCATTCATCGTTTTTTCATAGCATGCTCGATTACTGCTTCAGTTATTGCTCAAATGACATCATTCCTGGCACAGGAATTGATTGATTTTTTAATGAATATTCATATGGCATTTCAGCCAGGAGTAGGCATTAATATTCTAAGAAAGAAGAATGAAACGTACATCCTAATTTAATGAATGATTGTAAATATGTATCTGATGGATAATGTGACGATGAGCATTTAAAAAGGCATC
The DNA here is from genome assembly GCA_013400555.1 of Jacana jacana. Lineage (NCBI taxonomy): Eukaryota > Metazoa > Chordata > Aves > Charadriiformes > Jacanidae > Jacana > Jacana jacana. Next base: position 98,773 of record VZTM01036948.1, read on the forward strand.
CATAGTCACCTCGGGCGCTTTTCTTAGGAACAAAGGGGCAACCAGGACGCTGGCAGGGCAAATGGGGCAAGTGACAAGAGGTGGGATTTGGCCACCCCATCATGCTGCTTCTGCCTAGCTCATCACAACACAGATCTCCTGTCGCTCAGGTCGGGATTTGGCACCCAGCCCAGCCCGCACCTTACATGCCCAGAGATAATTCACGTAATTATTAGTATTAATTGACGATGCTTACTGACCCTGGGTGATACTGGGGCTGCGATGCTGTAAGGACTGGAAAACACCGATGGGAGCAAGCTGTGAAGCTCTCCACGAAGGGGCAGGAGATGAAGAAGGGAGACAGGAGAGAGCACCCATCCTCTCTGTGCCCGCTGGGTGCTGGGCACCCATTCCTGTTCCCCCGCCAGGGGCTGCCATCCCACCCCGGCCATCCCTGGGGGCTTGTTTGAGCTGGTCCTGCTGAGGCAGGCAGGTAGAGCATCCCCTCTACCCTCCACGGAGCTCTGTCATGTTCAATACCCTTCACCGTATTAGGAATTCAAGGCTGGCGGTCCCCGAATGTACATATATTTGTCAGACAATCTGAAGAGGTCTCCCCGCTCTGAGCACTGATCCTTTGTGAAGGCGATAGCTGTAGCACTTAAACAGCCACAACGGGCTCTGTCCTCCCCTCCTCGCACCAGTCCCAGCCCTGGGAAGCGTTAAAACGTGGGCTGGGTGCCTGGCTGCTTAGAGCCTCTTAGAAAGGCGTTTCATTTCAATGCGTGTTCAGTCCCGTGGGGAGCACACACACCTGAAGCATCTTCTGGAAGCCGGGCTTAAATCAGGGCATCGCCATTAAAGTCACCCAGGTGACAGGCATGAAAGGCTATTTATACCCAGCGGCTTTCTATTGTGCGAGGGAGAGAACAGGCCCTTCTGCTGACAAAGCTGAAGCCCGCCTCAGCCCCACCTGAAACGCAGAAAGTAACACCCGAAATTCACCGCCTCCTGCGGAGAACCGCAGCCAGGACCCCTCCAAAATCTCCCCGGCCTTGGGAGCGGGGAGGAGGGACCCCACCGGCTACGGCACTCCTTTTATTTGCCCTCTCCAATCAAACCCACCACTTGCTATTCCTCTCGACCCTTCCAAAATCTCCCCGGCCTTGGGAGTGGGGAGGAGGGACCCCACCATGGCACTCTTTTAATTTGCCCTCTCCAATCAAACCCACCACTTGCTATTCCTCTCGACCCCTCCAAAATCTCCCCAGCCTTGGGAGCGGGGAGGAGGGACCCCACCATGGCACTCCTTTAATTTGCCCTCTCCAATCAAACCCACCACTTGCTATTCCTCTCCTTAGCAGCTGGCAGGGGAAAGAGGGAGGGGAAAAAAGAAGAGAAAAGGAAAGAGGAAAAAAAAACAAAACCAAAAGATAGCTTTGCAGGGCAGGTCCTGCTACTGTGAGCTGGGAGAGCAGGGGAGGGGAAGCTCTGTTCTCCCCAGCAGCCCTGCAGCCAGGGCTCCCGTTCGCGCATCGAGATGCGTGGGACCGAGTTTGCCGATAAAAATATAGCCAGAGTTATGCTCGGTATGGAACGAGCAGGCAGTAGCTGCTGAAGGCTTCACAACATCCTGCTCTTGGCCTGCCTCCAAAATACCAAAACCAAAACAAAATTCAGTTGGCATCTCTGCAGATTGAAGCAAGTTTGGGTTTTTTTTTTTTTTTTGCTTTTTTGCTTTCTCTCTTTTTTTTCTTTGCAGCAATTGCTGAACAAACGTTTTGCTCGTGTGCCACCGCCCCCACCCCGGCTTTCTCCCCCAGAATCACATGCTGGAAGGATGTACGTGATGTTCAAGGTCATGGGTGGGCTGTGAACCAACCCAGCTCTGTGGTTTTGCCAGGGGTGTGGGGGCATTTGCCCAGCGGGACCTCCAGCAGCGAGGTGGTTTCAGGGGTTGGCACCACGCACTTCTTCTAGAGGGGTCTTTCGTGCCACCCCCCCGCTCTCCTACCTCCTGGGGAGGTGCAGCTTGGACATCTGGGCTGAATTCAACCCCTTGCACTTGCTGTTCAGGTAGGAAAGGCAAAACCATCTTCCTGCCCATGGTCCCGCTGCTCTGGAAGGGGGCGGGTGTTTCTCCACAAGCAGGGAAGGAAGCACGGCCACCATGTGGGAACTACAAGGGCAACGCAGTCGGGGATGAAACCCAGAGTGGTGACCTCAAATGAGGGACTCTGGGATTTGGCCTCACATCTCTCATGGTGCACAGACCACACAAAAAGCACCATACACCTTTCTGTACGGACACAGGTTGCAACTTGACCCGATGAGTGTTTTATTTATTTCCCCAAGACCAGGCGGTTGCGGTTGAGAAGAACACAAGGTGAAATCCTGACCTTGCTGAAAGCACCGAGAGCTTGCCATTGACTCCAGCAGAACCTGAACGTTTATCCAGAGCTATAATCAGGTTACAGGTCTTGGTTCTCGCTTCAGTTCTTTGTTGGTGCTTGATGCTTGAAAGGAAGAGCCCGGCAATCCTATAGCCCTTTCATCCATGCACCGTTCCCAAAGAACGCAAAAAGCAGCACCAGTCCCCTCCTGCCCTCCCTGGTAAGCAGTCACAGTCCTTGAAGTGTGAGATTTGCTGGCCCTTATTGCAGCACACTGCTATCACGTCGTTACTGAACAGAAAAATCACCCAGTGTTTTCTCAAAAGCAGGCACCGCGGTCACCCCTTTCTGGAGGGAGCGTGTGAATTTAAACAAACAGCCTCTGTGGAAACCACCCCCCTCCTCCTGCAAAGAGAAGTGCTGTCCCCTGGCTTTGGACAGCCAGATTTCAGAAATAAGTGCATTTCTGCAATTTTTGCCCTGGCTAGCGTTGCAAAGCCCAAACAGCAGCCCCCCCCACACCCCAAGCACAGCAACCAAGCTTTTGCAACCAAGCCTTCCCGTGCACCCGGAGGAGCCCTCTTTGTACACGATCTTAATCAGTACATAAAATGCTCTCAGTGAAATGCTGCCTTCTTCTGTTTATTTGTCACAACTGATGCTCTGGTGAACAGTAAATAGGAAATCTGTTGGCAAATCAGCGCTACCAGCTCGGTTCCTCGGGAAAGGCTGGAGGACAAGAGAGCTGTGTGCGAGTCCCCGTCACGACTCACGCCGGACCCTCGGTCCTCGGAGCTCAAGCAACTCCTACAGCTCCTGAAGGCACATAAATCTGCCCTGACCCGAGCCCGGCAGAAGCGAGCCAGCGTGTGTTTGTGTAATCCTCACTGGGTTATGCAAAGGCCGTGGGCTGATTAAAGCCATGTCTGCCCAAGAAGAATTCATCACGGGTTCTGCTGAGGAAAACTTCACACTGAAAATTCCGTGGGTTTCAGCCCTTTGAGCAGCTCCTCACCGCACTGCACGGCCCTGGGTTTGCCACCAGTCGGACTCACAAGGAAAAGGAGGAACTCAGAGTGCCCACATGGCACCTAAGTGTAAGCAACCACGTTTCCAGGAAACTATTAAGCAGTGTTCATTTGAAGTTTATGTTTATACAAAAAAAAACCCAAAACCAACCAAAAAAAAAGAGCTTGGAAGGCTTTTTCTTGGCTTGGAGCTTTTTATGAAATTCAGATTTTCAGTGAAATGTGCCCAGGCAAAAGCCAGGCTGTGCACAGCAACACGGTGTCATGGGCTCTGATGGATGAAGCAAGGATCCAAGTCCTTCCAAGTGCCAGCCACTCACTGGTCCCCTCCCTGGACATTGTCCCCTTTCAGTGAAGGGAGGAGCAGTGACCCGCAGCCCCCAGAGCACACACAGCCTGGCACCTCCACACACTCCCAAGCCAGGCAGAGACTGGGAAGGGGCTGCCGAGTGTGTGAGACAGGTTCCCTTCTGCTGAGCTTGCAACGAGATGGCACTGTCCATCCCCAGGATGTGCCAGGCTCTGCCAATGCCTGCTCTGGTCCAAACACCTTTCCCAGCCACAGGTGGCTGCTCCAGTACCTCCTGGAACCTCCTCTCCTTCCTGGGGTGCCCTTTGCCCCCAAATCATAGATGGTGTGAGGGTCAGCCCTGCGTTTGCCCAGCTGGGCTGGCCAGGAACCAGGGTCCCAGGGCTGTGTGGGTCCCTGGACACGGGGACAGTGGCAGGAGACTCACCAGGACAGGGCAGCCCTGTATGAAACAGCTCCTTTGTGCCGGGCGGGCGCACAAAGCCAGGCATTGCACACAGCAGCAATTGTTCCTTCGGAGGCTTGCGTGGACGAGGCCACCGTCCCCCCAGTGGCTTCAGACACCCTTGATGTCAGAGTAAATCATAGAATCATAGAATCATTTAGGTTGGAAGAGACCCTTGGGATCATCAAGTCCAACCGTCAGCCCTACTCTACAAGTTCTCCCCTACACCAGATCCCTCAACACCACATCTAATCTACTCTTAAACACAGTCAGGGATGGGGACTCCACCACCTCCCTGGGCAGCTGATTCCACTGACTGACCACTCTCTCTGTGAAAAACTTTTTCCTCATGTCCAGCCTAACCCTACCCTGCTGCAGCTTGCAGCCATTCCCTCTTGTCCTGTCGCTCATTGCCCGTGAGAAGAGACCAGCACCAACCTCTCTACAATGCCCTTTCAAGCAGTTGTAGAGAGGGATGAGGTCTCCCCTCAGCCTCCTCTTCCTCAAACTAAACAACCCCAACTCCCTCAATCCATCCTCATAAGCCTTATTCTCCAGGCCTCTCACCAGCTTTGTTGCCCTCCTCTGTACTCACTCCAGCACCTCGATATCTCTCTTGTGCTGAGGTGCCCAGAACTGGACACCAGACTCAAGGTGTGGCCTCACCAGTGCTGAGCACAGGGGGACAATCACCTCCCTACTTCTGCTGGTCACACTATTCTTTATGCAAGCCAGGATGCCATTGGCCTTCTTGGCCACCTGGGCACACTGCTGGCTCATGTTCAGCCGCCTGTCGACCAGCACCCCCAGGTCCTTTTCTGCCAGGCAGCTCCAGCCACACTGCCCTAGGCCTGTAGCAATCCATGGGGTTGGTGTGGCCCAAGTGCAGGACCTGGCACTTGGCTTCATTGAAGGCCATGCCATTAACATTGGCCCATCTATCTAGTCTGTCCAAGTCCCTCTGTAGAGCATCCCTGTCCTCAAGCAGATCAACACTCCCACCCAACTTAGTGTCATCTGCAAACTTACTAATAGTGTTTTCTATGTCCTTATCTACATCATCAATGAAGATATTAAAAAGGAAAGGCCCCAGCACTGAGCCCTGAGGAACCACTTGTGACCGGCCGCCAGCTGGATTGAACTCCATTGAGCACCACCCTTTGGGATCCTCCTTCCAGCCAGTGCTGGATCCAGCAGATCCTACGCTCATCCAGGCCATGAGCAGCCAATGAACCGGCGTCAGATGTAAAAGAAAAATCCTCAGCTTTTAAAATACACACTGCTGTAATTCAGCTTTTAAACCACTGCTCATTTCTAGAGGCAGGGAGACAAGGCTCCTCGGAAAAAAAAACCAACCCAACCCGCTTTGCCCATCTAAATTCTCCCCATTACTGAGCAAATGGTTTGCAACACCAAATTTATTCCGCAGCGTCTCCTGTGCTCTTTTTTTTTGTGTGTGTGTTTGAAAAAGCCACAAACAGATTGTGATTTTCTCTAACGGATTCACCATCTGGGAAATTTTTCATGCAGCTCCTTTCCTCACTGGGAGCAAGTTACTCAGAGGGGAATTCCCAGCAGAGAGCAGGCTCTGAAGGGATGGGTGGTTCATTTAATTAGCATGCATAATCTCCACATCCTTACTCAGGCAAGACTCTCACCAGGACCAATGGGAGATTTATTATTATTTTAAAAAAAAAAAAGAATCAGCTAAGGACTTTGGTATTTGTCTCTCAGTGTTGCATCCAGCATTTTCCCTGCAGGGGAAAGTTGGCTTTTGCCTGTATTGGAGACTGTGATTTACTACACTCTTGTGCACCCAAGGTCAGGATGTGGCCCTTCCAGCGTCCATCACACGCCGAGCGCCAGCCGGAGCAGAGCCAGAGGAACACGCTTTCGCACACTTTCCCCCTTGGGGAAAGATCACACAGTTTTGCAGCAGGTTCTCTGCAGCCAGCAGAGTTTGAGGTGGAGGTCAGGAGAGGGGGGGGGGGTGAAGAGGTTCTCCAAAACCCAACACGCATCAGCTCAGAAAAGCCTGGTGTTTACAAAGCCCTTATGCAAGTCCTTCCCCACTCCCCAAGTGGATGAATTTATTGCTTGAGAAAAATGTGGGACAAGCAGGGATGCTCCTTTCATCTGCATTACAGAAACACAGATAGAATGGTCCAGGCCAGAAGGGACCTCGAGGCTTATCTAGTCCAACCTCCCTGCAGTCAGCAGGGACACCCCCAACTTGACCAGGTTGCCCAGGGCTTCCTCCAGCCTCTCCTTGAAGATCTCCAGGGAAGGGTCCTCAACCACCTCCCTGGGCAACCTGTTCCAGTGGTTCACCACCCTCTGAGTAAAGAACCTATTCCTAATATCCAATCTAATGCTGCTCTTCTCCAGCTTGAAGCCATTGCCCCTCGTCCTGTCCCTGCAGACCTTTGTAAACAGACCCTCCCCAGCCTTCCTGTATCCCCTTCAGGTACTGGAAGGCTGCTAGTAGGTCTCCCTGGAGCCCCCTTTTCTCCAGGCTGAACAACCCCAGCTCCCTCAGCCTGTCCTCGTAGCAAAGGTGCTCCAACCCCCTGATGATTTTCATGGCCCTCCTCTGGACCCGCTCCATCAGGTCCGTGTCCTTGACTATAGCTGTTCTATGGTAAACCCCCACACAGCCAGGCACACACGCAGCCTTGACTCCAAGCCACCCCAGCAGATTGCTCAGAGCAGACCCCGACAGCCCAGCTCTGCTCTCACCCAGGCGCAGGGGTTCAATAGCTGCAGGAGAAGATCTTACACTGAACAATTTTCACCGGCTCATTACTGGACAAAACTTTGCTTTGAACTGACATTTTCTGGGCACGATGACTGCTTTGAAGCAGGAAGATAAAATTAGTGCAGAGAGTTGGCAGGTGAAAAAATGAGAGGTTGCTTTTTTTTTTTTAACTCCACCACCCCCCCACCCCCCCCAGCAGCAAAGCTCTCCAGGAGCTACAGAAAGCTTGTTTGGCTAAATAAAAAGGCAAAAAAGGTAACAAGGCTTCCTATTTTCCAGCAACATCTTCACTGGAACAGCATGCTATCTGCCTGTGCTAGAAGCTCCAGGATAGCCAAAGCCGTTCCCGAAAGCAAACATGCCATGTTATTTTCCACGACTGGGAGGAGAAGCTGTCTCTTACCTCACCAGGATGAAAAGAAACAAAATCAGCAATTTAGGAGAACCCTGGGGAGAATTACAATGAGCTTCCAACAAGGTAAGGCCCTTTAGGGTAAAGGGCTGGTCTCTTCTGTTCGTTCCCAGCGCCTTTTTAAGACTTACACCAGTAAACGGGGTCAGAACCAGTCCCCGGCTTGCTTTCATGGAAAATGGCCATCCTGACCCTAAAAGCTGGACAGGCACAAGAGAAAGGCTCTGCTTTCAGAGCAGGTCACTGGGCTTCCCAGCCTGGGCCAGTTACCCTAGGTAGAAGCTCACTCTATGAGGTGGCAACCCAGTTCTCCCTAGGAGATGGCAAAGGCTCAAGAGATATATATTTAAATATAACAATAATAACAGAAAATGCACATTTTTATAGCATGTTCCTGAGCCTGTCAGTGAGTCTGATACCCCACAGCACTCAACCAGCTTGGCCATCTGCCATTGTGCCAACAGCACCGGCCACGTTTTTGAGGGTTGCTTACGGTTTCCCACGTAATACTGAAAGCAAAAACACACACCCACATGCCCAGACCATTCTCTCTTTTGGAAAACACCTTCCCCTTTCTTTCAAGCCCTCCAAGGCTCCTCAGCTGTTAAGTTGGGATAACAGAAAGGAGCATCTCATACACACACGGTGATTTGGGCTGCTCTGTGCACACAAATATTCATTTCTCCAGTTGTTCACCTCCAGCCTTGTCTATTTTAGGATGCTCTGCTGCTGCACATCCCTGTTGCACTTTCCATGCAAGAACAAGAGGATTTTTGAAGCCCATCATTGTAGAAATACTCCTCTTTATTGCCACAGGAGTCATCACAAACCCTGTCCTGAAACGGCAGAGCTCTGCACTGCAAGCTCAGCTCCGTGCAAGGAAAGGAGGAAAGGCAGCACCTTCTAGTAATTAATTGATGGGCACCTTGATAGGAAGCGACAGCTCCTTCAAGGCACTCAAACAGCCAGGGTGGGCGATGCGGTCTGCTTGCTAAAGCCAAAGCCCCGGTGCCCAGACAGCTACACTAGTGCTCCTGGCTCTCCCTTGAAGTCATTGCTGAATGACTCTTTGAGGAGGTAAAAAGAGGTGTTTTACCCCACTCTCAGTGATGCTTCTGAGGTGTAACCACCGAGGGACTGATCCTCCTCCACCATGCACTTGCTCTGTTTGCACCAGCGCAAAGGGAAGAGGGTCTAGCACTTCCCCACATCAGAAGGATACCAGCTTCCTACGACAAAATCCCTCCTTTTTTTCTTCCCAAGCAATCAATCCATCAACATGTTTTAAAAAAAAAATAAGAAGAAAGGTTTAATGTAGGTGGCATGTTTCATCCAGAATTTAGCAGGCACCCAAAACACCAGCTGGTGTCATGTTTGGAGGAGTTATCAAGGTGAAAACTCCAACACTTCACTCTCCTTCATACATTTATGGGCTACACAACAGGCCGAGGCAGCTTTGCCACCGCACGTTCCGTCACCCCTGATCGTCAGCCCGAGGCTCTCTGGCACCCAAACACCCACAAAGCTCCAGAGGGAGCAGGACTCAGGGGGGAAGTTCTCCGAAGGGGCTGGCACGGGTCTGGGATGGACATGCTCTGCCCCATCAGTACTCCTAGGAATTTTCCTAATTACTCTCGAGGCCATTTTAATCCCAGCTCAGTAGAACAACAATATTTAAAGGCCAAACATTGAAAGAAAAAAAAAACCAATATAAGTGACAGGGAGCAAAGCAGCTGCTCCCACTGTTCAGGAGGGAACTGGCATGAAGGAATGCTGAAATTAAAATTCAAAAGATTTTAGGGTTATAGCCACCTATACCGTAAGAAGGGAAGACTTAAGCACATTTTGGAGCCTGATCCATCCCTTCCAGCACCAATGAATTTGGAAAGAGTAAAAAAAATCCAAGATACGAACTTCACCCGTGGGGCAGAGTTTGCAAATACCTGCTTAGAATGAAATATTTTTTGGCAAATATCATTACAAACCACTCATTTGACTCTGAAAAGCAGAAAGCTCAGCTTCCCATTTCCTTATTTGTTGTACTCTGGCAAGTTTGGGGTTTTACTCCCCTTCACAACAAGTGTCAGGTTGAAAAACCTAATTAAACTAATTGGGGAAAAAAAAACCCCAAAGAGCTTTTTCTTTGCATATACTTAGTGTATCCTTTATCCTGCCTCGTTCTCCCTCCCTCAGTTGTGCCTTGGCTCCCCTTGAGCTTGTAAGAAATGTAGCATCTCAGCTCCTAGAGACAAAAAGTATTTTGGCAAAGTACTCCTAAAAGCTCTAAAAAAAAAAAATATAATAATAATCTCAAATTTCAAAATACTGAATTTAAATTCTGAATCGTTACCAAGTTCTTACTTATTCAGCCATCTCCTGGGCAAGTTGTGAGGTTTAATTAGCTCCAGTTGGAAAATGCTTTGAAGAGGAAAAGTGCCACAAAGGTGCCAAATAATTCTCCACTCATAAAGATCTAAAACGTTCAAATTATTACATCATAAAACAAATAATTTGAAAATTAATTCCTCTTCCTTGCCAGCACGATCTCAAAGGGGCCTCACTTCTTCCCCTCCATTGGTAGGATCACACCAGCCAAGCACTGCAAGGTGTCACAGTGCTGGTAGGGACCAAGAATGAGAGTGGTTTGAATTTCATAGTGCTTTTGAGGCCACCTTCTCAATTACTTCACCTTTGGGTTGTCCATCTTTGTGTGCAACTGCAGAATCGAGATTCGGGGCATTCTGAGAGCAGGTATGAGGCTCCCTTTCTAAAAGGGGAATGGGGAAATCACCTTCCACTGCCTCCTAAGCGCCTCTCCCCAAGGTCTCTCTTGAGGAACATTTGGGCAACTGGCAAACATAATTTTCCTGGTGGGATTTGATAAGGACCTGTGCTTTTCCCCTCGGTACACCCCGCTGAGCCCGGGCAGAGAGGGCTGGGGGGGGAGTCTGTGCAGTAATGAACCCCAACACAGAACCCCTTCTTCAGGAGCCTCGCGGAGCAGGTTTGGGCTGCTTAAAAAACCACCTCCAAATGAGCAGGAAAAGTGGTTTTATTGAAGTAAGAGGTTGTAGAAGTGAGGCTTGACAAAGGCCTATGGCAAGGTTCAACCTGCTCCTTCCTGCACAGAGGACACCACCATTCAAAGCTACCGATACAAGACCTCAGTGCCCTGCGGTGCAAGGTTATGCGCAGCGTCAGTCACGTACCAAGGCTCTGGAGCGGGTAAAGGGCCTCTCAACCTCTAGGAGGAACCTCTAGAGGTGTCCCAACCCAAAGAGTGGTCACCACCATGCAGCCAGCTGCTCGTTCAATACCGATACAAGACCTCAGTGCCCTGCGGTGCAAGGTTATGCGCAGCGTCAGTCACGTACCAAGGCTCTGGAGCGGGTAAAGGGCCTCTCAACCTCTAGGAGGAACCTCTAGAGGTGTCCCAACCCAAAGAGTGATCACCACCATGCAGCCAGCTGCTCAGCAGAGAGAGCTCAAGAAAAACCCCGCTGACTCGGGTTGTCAATATTTATGGAATAAAGTGGTTGGCTGGCAGTCTAATTACATGCGATGGAAAAGGTAAGTAAGAGACTCCTTGTACCCACAACCTTTGTTCCTTGACCAAATTAGTCTTGGAAGAACCACCTACTATTGATGTGTTAATCTCATGATTGGTGCTCCAGTTTCCAAGCTCACAGACATCAAAGCTCACCGTGTCACCCTGTTCCTGTGTGGCTTTTCCAAGATTAGGTTGGAACCAGGGAAGTTCCTGACTCTGTCACAGTCTAGACCTTTACTTCCTTCAGATCCTCAACGAAACTACCACAGGTTTGGTCTCACACCTGAGTGTATCCATCACAAAGAGCACCCATGAGCTTGAAGCAGTGCACATATGTACCACAAACCACCCTTTTACTCATCACTATAAGGAGCACTGAAATACAGCCCCTCCAAGGTGAAACAAGGTCCCACCATCCAACCTCCACCCTGAGAAAGGTGAGGGAGAGCTTCTCTTGGCTGTGCCTTGCTGGGCTCTCAGCTGGTCTCTTGGCTGGCACCAGGGCTGTTTGCTGGCCATCTGTAACATGTGTCCTTGATCAGAGACACCCCAGGAGTCCCACAGTCTGCAACACCAGAGCCACAATGCCCCAGGCTGACAGCTGTACTGGGGAGGAAAGCACTGGGATGGGAATTACTGGGAATTCCCTCTGCCTGCAGAGGAACCCGTAGTTTGGACCTGCAGGATACTGCATCCGGAGAGTGATCCCGGAACAAAGCTCTGGGGAGCTCCCTAGTTAGGGGGAAACTTCCAGACACCAGTTTGTGACATATGCTGACACTACACCTTTCCTGCAGAAACAGCCTTTGGCTCTCGTGGGGCCAATCTAAAGTTCACACCACCACAGCCTGTTATTTATTCAGCTCCGTGTGGTTAGCCTGCATTGTCTGCAACACCTGATAAGGAGATCATTTCTGGGTTTGCTCTAGCTTTGGGCTTCAGGCAGAAGCTTCTCTATTTCACACCCACCAGCCTACAAATCAAAGTGTGTCGGCAAAAGACTGCAATACTCCCAAGCTGAAATCTGAAGCATCCTTCCCTGTGTGCAACCTGGCTTCGTTCTCAAACACATTCATGTCTCAGACCAGAGAGATCACAAAAGAAGAATCATATATTTCCACTCTTACTTCTCCCACTCTGATCGGCTCCCATCATTTCGGGCAGGGGAAGAGAAAGGGCTTCCATCATGTTTACCCATTTTCTTTCAAACAGTTGTTTAAAGAACACAGGGAAAGGAACAATATTCAGTTATAAGGAGAAACAAACAAAACCAGAATCAAAATAAACACTAAGCCAGCTTCTGGACTCTGTAAATAGAGTTGCTTGCCTGGCTGCAGAGAAACAGTCTCACAGTTTAGATCAAGACTGGTAAAACTCAGCTTAATGCTTAACTCCCTTCTCGAGCTGTTGGTAAAGCTCTCCAGTGACCCCACTCTTGCTGCTGCAGAAGTAGGAGAGGGACTGTTTTCTGTTAATCACAGGCATTTCAGCCTGTGCTCTGCTTCCAGTCTCTCCTAGGTAAGGCAGTCTCACCTCACCGTACTCCAGGAGTGCCGTGGTGAGAAAACTGGAACCAACCCATTCAGGGAAAAGCAGAACCAAACGCCAAGACCTAAACCCTAAGGAGCATTGCAGTGGGTTCCCCTTATCACTGCAAAATGGTAACAGATTTGCCATGACTGGGAGTTTTGAGAGCACATCATGTCAAATTCTGTCCCCATCGCTCTGTGGATTTGTTCCATTAGGGTAAGACTCAATTGCTCTGCACTAACTGCCTGAAAAGGACAAAGCCATTCAAAGCTATATAATTACATTAACCTGAACAATATAGCGGGTCAAATGCACATCTTGCACCAATCCAAAAATCAAAACAGGAAAGAAAAACCAACCACCCAGACCCCAAACCCTCTGTTGAATTCGGGCTCACACTCTTAGCAGGGAATATGCAAAATGCAAACCAGGTAGAGCAAGGCTAACAGTGGTCAAAGAGGACACATGTTACATGCCTGAGACAGTAAGGAGCATTTTTAGAAAATGGGTGAAGATGGATGAGGAGCATGGGGTGCAAAGTTATCTGGCTTTTGTCCTCCAGATAAATCCCTGCCTTTTCCATGCCCGTGGGAATACAGGAACAGCAGCAAGGCAGGCTCCTACGGACTAGAAGAAATCTGTATTAACTTGCACTGTGCAAATTAAAACCACAGAATCAAGTGTTGCACTTTGATAATCAAAATGGCACCTCCACCCTCAAAAAAAAAAAATACAAATTCCAGAGACAAACATGTTAATTCACCAATAAAAACTAGCACTGATAAATAAATTAATTTATATATATTAAAAAAAAAAGGAAATGAGATATCGACACATTTTGGGGTTGGAAGAAAAGTCACCTTCTCAGCCCACATGCGCTTGTTTTATTTACATATCCACAAATACCATGAAACACCATCCCAGCCCCCCCACTAGCAGCATGGTCACATGAATTCCATAGATGAGCAGTTCATTCATGAGGCTGAAGTCTACCCGCCTTCGCCCCAGTAAGAGGAGGATGATGGAGAGTTTGTACTGGAAACGCAGAAAGATCCGGATGCCAAGGTACTGAAGGCAAAACAAGATAGAGAGTGCCACCCAGAGGATGGAGGTAAACAGGCTGCAGCTGAAGTACAGCAGGAAACGGATGAATCCATACATCCATCGGGATTTGAGATAGATGTCGAAATTGTTGTACTTGGTACGCACCAAGTGAGTGGTCCTTACCGGGCCACAGGCCGAATGCAGGCAGGTCGTGTGGGGGCCGTGGAACGAACGGACCCGGCGGGGAATGGGGATTACAGGCATCAGGCACCCCACCGGTCACAGAGTCCCAGGGTAGGATTTACAGGGCACATATCAAATATTATCCATTAACATGGAAGAGATCCAAGAGCCTGGGAACGCTAACTCTTTGCTGAATTTCCAGGAAGGAAGAGACCTGCGGGAAGGCAGAGAAGGAAAACACATTTAAGCAGCCCCAGGCAGCACGGCAGACAATCTCTGGCTGGGAGGTTACTTGGCAAAACTCAACTTCTTGGCTTAAAACAACTTTGCTTTGCTTATTATTTACCAGGTAGGCATATAGAAATACAACTCTGTTTCCATCAGGGCCAAGTCAGACTCCAACCAGCTCGGCAGCAGCATGCAACACCACCACCACCAGTCACAACCTTCACAGTGTTAAGGCAGGAAAGATGAGAATTGTCCTGGCTAATTCACAGGTCCCTCTTAAGCAAACAGTCCACCCATGTGAGTAGTAATACTAATGTATATGTTTGCATTGGGAAAAAAACCTTGTCTCTCTTTTGCAAGTGAATTCCACAGCCCAGACACAGCCCTGATTCCGGGTCTCTGCTCATTTCCAAACTTGGCAAAGCTTCACCAAATAAACAAACTGAAAATAATGGAAGGTCTCACAAGAACAATGAAGCCATCGTGTTTTTCACACTCCACAGGATGTACCTCCCCTTGCTCAGCTGAGCTGCGAGGTCTCACTGTCATTGCCTCAGATGGCAAGGCAGCCTTTCAAAGACATCTACTAGTTTATTTCTCCCTTTGGGACCCGCAGAGATAAGTGAAATATCTTGATCTTCTGGCGTCTTTAGGTTTTATAATCTTAACATCCTTCCCCACGCCCATTGTTGTTATCTGAGTGATGAGCAGTGGCCTGTTAGCTGCTCCCTGCTTCACCCCAGGCTCACAATGTGCCAAATTCCGGGAATTATGAAATGACAATGCCCTCATCAGATAATGCTAGAAAACAACAGGGACTTTCCCAGCCTCCTCGCACACCCAGCACCCAGACCTGGGCAGAGCTTTCCTTTGTTGAATAAGAATTCCCACCACTCTTACAATTAAAACCAAACTAATTTCAAAGTTGCTTCAAGAATTTTTTATGTTGTTACTAAAAAAAAAAAACCAAAAAAAACCCTAATTGCAGAGTAAATTATCAGGCTGGAGGAAATTGTACTTTGATATCAAACCCCCTCTGTGATACAATGTGCATCACTGGGCAAGTCTCTTCTCTCCTTCCTGCCTCAAATTCCATGGAAATGGAAATAGCAGTTCTAATCTCTTCTGCTTGGCCCCAAATTCTACTTCCTTTTTGCTGTTACAATCTGTTGGCTCTATGTGAATCAGGAACTAATAAAAAGAAACATGGGTTCACTTATGATTAAGGAATTTAGGAAGTGGAGGTCCTGTTCCCAATTAGCAAAAACACCCTCATAACTTTAGGTGCCTCTTTACCATAATTTCCTGTCCACAGAAAGGAAATACTAAGCTGTTCAGAAGCGTGTTACGAGGCATAGAAATTGGTCAGATACTAAACCAACACTACTTAAAACCAACGTGGTTCTGTGCCTGGAGCGTGCAACCGAACGCGCTTCCCACACGCTGCGTGTGCACTGCTCGCTGTTTGCTCACAGAGCTATTTCTGAAGGACAAAAATTAGCAAGACAGGTGAAAATTCACATCCTCCGGATTCAGAGCGTCCCATTTCTGATGGCGCAGCCTCTCCTTTACCACCCCTTTCACCAGGACAAAAAAAACCAGTTTATCCTTTTCCAGCTAAATCCTACAGAGCTTCCTAATCCGAGTCTCTGAGCAGCCGCAGGGGAATCGGTGTCCAAGCCCTGCTTCAGAGGAGGAGTTTTGATCCTGACAAAACCTTCAACAGGTAGATCCAAGAGAACTTTCCAAACAGCTCAGCTGCAGAGACTTGCTCTTTGTGAACATTTACTGTGCCCACCACACACACAAACAGCCTTTGGGAGGTTTACACTCTTTCGATAAAGCCAAATATCAACACAAACAGCCACAGCAGAAGGGTTATGGTGAAGATAAAACAAACTTTCTGAAATATTACATTTTTAACGGTGCTGCCATCCACTCAGCAGGAGGTGGGCAATCCGCTGCCGGGTCTGGATGCCATTTAACTCTTGTAACAAAAAAGTGAAGGTTTCCTGTGACACCTGGCGCTCTAGGAAGAGTGAAAGAAACTGCTAAGGTGCTTCATAGCCTCACAACACTCTACACATGAGTTGATCTAAAAGATAAAATGAGAGAGTAAGTTTCAACCTGCTCATTTTGGGTGTTAAGAAGTTCAGAATCACAAGGCCCCGCCACAAGCATGGATTTTTAATCCCACCAAGATTCTAAGAAGAACGGTGCAGCCAGTAATACATGTATTACAGCTTAATGACACAGGCTGGAAAGGATCAGGTAGTTTGTATTCAATGCCATAAGCAAAGACAAGAAAGAGAAAATCACAGGTAAGGAACTCTTGTCCATCACCTTCTCCTATCCCAGAGCCATCACTGTTTGTCCAGGGCGTACAAAACACCACGCAGGGAGCACACACCAACAACATTTCCCCAGTAAGGCTCTGAAGGAGCAGGCTCCCAAACCCGTACCTTGGCACATGATGCTGAGAAACAGATTTTGGACACCCATTCCTCAAGATCACTTTTTTGGGCCTGTTTTACAGGACATTGCCGTGGGCTGGAAAGCCCAGTCGGTCTCCTCTGTGTAGCACCTACAGCTCAAAGGATTTCAACTCTAAGGCCTGGGCAACTCAACATCCGCCACGCTGCCGTCACCCCAGGCATCACGTTAATGATGCCCTCACTGGGAAGTTAAAAATCTAGGTAATTATTCACTCTGGTGAGCTTTTGCTCCTTCTCCTTTAAAAATGGGAGCGTATGATGAGAACGCTACCAAAATACAGCGCTGCTACTCTTCATCTCTCCAGGGCTGCAGTCCCTCAGGGCACTCATAATTCCTGGAGGAGGAGGGATGACAGAAAGACCGCAACGTTCAGAGATGACAGGACTATCAGTCAGGGCCAGAGGGACCAAAACGTTCCAGAAGGAGCCGAACAAGGTTAGGGACAATGACAAATAAAGGTTAGTGCTGATAAATGAAAGCAGAGAGCACCGGAAGGAGGGGAAATCCCAACTCCTCCTACATCCTACCAGATCCCAAACTAAACCGCATCGCCTCGGGAAAGGAACTGACGGCAGGACGCGCAGCCAGGACCTCCCCGCGGCCCGCAAGCTCCAAAGCCGGGCCCAGACAACGCGAAGCCCCGCCGAGCGGGCGGCGACAGCCCCAAACGGCCACTGGGCCACGGCTGCCCCTGGCCGCGGGGAAAGCGGAGCCCCAGGNNNCCGGAAGCGAGAGGGCGCCGCGTTGCCCGGGCAACGGCGGAGGCGGCGGGGGGCGAGCGGGGTCACCCGCCGGCCTGTGGGGGCCAGAGAGAGCGGGCGGACGGGACTGGCGACGGCAGGGGAAGGGCGAAAGGTCGTTTGCAACGTAAACCGAGCCGCAACCACAGTTGAGAAGCTGGCGGGTCGGATCGGTCCCCACCCGCAGCGGTTTCGGCTGCCCGTGGCCTGGGGTTGGGCCTAGTCCTGAGAGAGAGCTGGAACGTCCCCCAGGGGAAGGATCGGCTGCAGAGCGGACATCGCTGCCTGAGGCAAGAACCTGGCAAAGCGTTCTCCCAGGTCTCTCGCCGCTGCCTGGGCTTATCGTGACTCTTGAGTTGCGGTTTCCTGGTGAGGCGGATCCCGCATGGGCGGATCCAGGCCTGCTGAGACTCCCAGCTACAGCCTGGGACTCCATGGCCCCATTGGCGCTGCTTGTGTCTGCTCCCGGGAGGGACTGTTTGTCTCCCAGGGCTTTGCCCCACTGAAGGGTCTCGGGCACTTTTAGAAAAAAAAGAAAATAATAAGAGCCCCAGATGTCTTGGAAGGCTGTAAAGGTTCAAAAAGTTTCTAAAAAACAGGTGGAGGAAAAATAAATTAAAAAAAAACCCCAACACACACACACACACACGCCCAAAACATCATCCCCGCTGTTTTCTCTTAGATTTAATTAGGAATTCTTTTCCATAATGGAAAAAATACCTAATTTTCTCATTGGCTCCCTGCCCTGCCCGCCGTCTAGGCGCTACCGTGGTGGAAAACCATTAAATACTAAACAACTGGAGCCATCTGCCAGCGCTGGGCCCTGCTGCGCTGCACGGGCAGCTGGGGCGCCCGGCCAAATACCTCCCAGCGCCCGCAGGGATTGCTCGCTCCTCCTCCCCGGCCGCCCGGTAGCGCCTGCCCTACTGAGCAGCTCTCTTCTGTAAATGACAACCAGGGGCCTGAGGTGCAGGACGGACGTCAAGGAGAAGCTATAGGCAAGGTAATAAGCGGCGGCGTGTTGCTAGCAAATTGCTGTGTGTGTGTCTCTCGCGTCCCTTCTGGTGGGAGGGAAACGGGGAGGTGCAAAGCGTTTTCCCAGTAGCGTGAAACTGGGAACATCTGCTTGGTGACTAAATGAGCAGGAGAGCCACGTTCCATTTGTTTCCCTCTGCCATTGCCTGGGACTGGAGCCACAGCCCAGAAACGGGGATTTCAGCCCAAGCAACAAAATTATGAAGGTACTTTGGCCTTTCCAGCTTTCCCTTGGAGAATGACCGAATGACTTGGAGGCTGCTGAACGCGAGTGCTGCAAAGGGAGAGCTCCTGGCATCCTGCAGGAACCCTCCCCGGGGTGGAAGAGGGCTTTCCCATCCTCCAGAAACAACCAGGCAGCTCCACTGAGCGACCCCAAAACGCGAACCCGTGTGTGCAAGGGTGTGACGCAGCAGCAGCAGCGCCGAGATGGACCCTTTTAATTTCTTAGGGCAGGATGACAAAAAAAAAAAACCAATAAAAAGAGCGAGATGGCCCTATTCAGCTTTCTGCCTGAAATATTTTGACCCCTTTGCTGCTTAAATGAACGTGCATCTTCATCAAAAATAAAGTGTCCTCGGGTCAGGCATGAATTAGAAGCTTTGACATTCAAAGGGGTAAGATCCTGAAGGCAGGCTGGTAGTTCAGCCCGAAGGGAACCCGCCCACAACACTCCAGCAGCACCCGGGGTTGTATTTCTTTCCTGTGCTAATTTTACTAAAGACACAACTCATATTCCTGTTGATTGAACAGTTTTGTGTTGACAGGGTTGAAGATTTGTGATGAAACTTATCATCGGCCCCGGAGAGCGGGCCATTAGTACTAGTCAGGGCGGGCAGCTAGGGCTGATGTATTTTATGGCACCCTCCGAAGACAAACATACACATTTATGTGTCACTTGTTGCAATATAAATGCTAACTTGTACTTCTTTCAAAACTTTTAATGAATTGTATACATTTCACAAGATTTATGGCACAAACCGAGTGGCTCAAAATATTGCTTTAAACGTATTTGTCACTTTGGCAAGGGAGCAACAACAAAAAATAATCTGGAAGATATTGCCTTTTGAAATAAATCATAAATATATGCATCTTCAAAGAGTTTATTTTGGTCATTAATAGTTGATGCTCCCCCCCCCCCAGCGCAGGATTTAAAGTTAAATTATGCAAAATCAAAAACAAACCTTATAATACTTAATCAAACATGCATAAAACTGTCAGGGCCAAATAAATTCTCTCAATTAACTTGCTTCGGATTGTGATTGCATTTACTAATTTAATCAACACTAGGATAATTTGGAGCCTGGGTGATGATGAATTACGGTGGTGCTGCACATGAAGGGCCGCTCAGGTGGTGCGCTGAGCCGGGGAGGCACGGAACGCTCTCCAGGCTGAGGGCAAAAAAGTAACCATCGTTTTATAATGAAAATATCTTCTTGTTCCCATTTTGAGGTGTGTGGGGGGGGAATTTTTCCAGTGAAGACGTTAAACACCCATCATGGACAGACCTCGTCTGCTCCAGCGGCTGCAGTGTCGGCCCACGGAGTCAATCTCAGTTCGGTCGGAGACGAACGCGGGGCTCAAACCTGCCCTGTTTTTTCACTCCTCTGGGGAATGTGATCTTCCCACAGGGCTGCTCTGAGCAACCGCCCTCCCGGCCCCGCGTCCCGGCACCGATTCATGCTTTGGCCTCGGTCAAGTCATTTGGGCTGGAGCTGGATGAACAGCCCTGCAATATGGAGATGTCCTTTAGCTCAATCCGTTTGCGCTTGGAATGGGTCTGCACTTACCATGAAATGGGCCTGACCCCTGTCTAGAAAAAGCTTTCAAGACTATTACTTGTGGAGAGCTAAACATCTCGTTTTTGCGAGCGTAAGCAAAGTTTTATGGAGAGGTTCTCATTTACAGGTTCACGTGAGGGAGGCTGCAAAGCGTTTGACCCTAAATAATACCTGGATCTCTGAAATTCAAACCTTTATTTGGTCTTTAACCTTTCTACGCCGGTTTTTACAAAAAATAAAAACGCCCCTCTAGCTGCTGTAGGAACCAAGTCCCCATTGCAAAACTCTCCCCACTCCTCTCTCTCTCTCTGTTATTGTCTCCCTCTCTCTGCAAATTGTACTTTCCAGGGGCTAACTCCCCCGTTTTGAGGCCTTTTATTTGCAGCAGGGACTGTGCTTTATAAACGTACAGCACCTACTGCTACTCGGTCACCAGTAGAAACCAGTAAATAAAAACCCGTGCGCTGAAAATTATGTCCAGAAAGATAGCTAACGAGTTTCCTGCCGTGACCCAGAGACAACCAGTGCCACAGTAATTCCATAGCAATAGAGACCACCGTCATTCTGAAGGTCTTGAAGACAATAAATGCGTCACCGTGGTATTTCTCGAGCGGGTGGGTGCTGCTGCCTCCCACTCAGACCCCAAAACACCATTCAAAACCAACAGCATCTTGGGCAAATTCCCCTGGGCTTTGCTGAGCCGGCCCATAAAGCTGAAATATAACAAATTAAGGAATTCATTCTTTCCTTTTCCTTAAAGGAGATTTAGGGTCAGGTCTCGGCCTTAAATTTTAAACGTAATCGATCCTCCCTGCAAATCTAACCTCCAAAAGCTTGAGAAATAATTTATCCTTATTACTTCTTTCCAGATCCCATCCCTTAGCTGAGACGTCAGCTTTAATCACTTCCAAGAGATTTTGCATGGGGGTAAATAATAATAATAATAATATGGAATATTCAGACTAATCAAATAACAACCCGTGTAGCAGCAAGCGGAGCTAATTCCCCTTTCAGCAGCTCTGCGATACCCACTCGCAGCCCCTGCAGCCCCGGGCTTTTTGGGAATGTTGGAATCTGAGAAGGTGGTGGTGGTGGGAGTGATGTAAGGGGGGAGTGATGTAGGGGTATCCCTGCACTCCCCCCCAGCTGAAAAACACGCTGCAGGGCTGGAAACAGCAGCACCAGGTACGAATGGAAGCCCCGGCGCAGGCGGTAAAGCTGCAGAGCACAAGGAGGGCAGGCTGCCGTGTCCCTGCAGGAGTCCTGCCTCCTCTAATACTTTAAATATATTTTACAGGTGAGTAAAAATACAACCAGACTGGTCTGCAGTTTCTAAAGGAATAAATGAGACCCGGTTGGTGGGAGGCCCTGGTGAGGCAGTAACGTCTGATGGGTTCAATAGACGTGACACACCACAGATTCACAGATTCTCAGGGGTTGGAAGGGACCTTGAAAGCTCCTCCAGTCCAATCCCCTGCCAGAGCAGGAACACCCAGAGCAGGTCACACAGGAACACGTCCAGGCGAGTTTTGAATGTCTCCGGAGAAGGAGACTCCACACCCNTCACCAGGGTAGGGTAGAGGGGGATGAGAACCTCTCGTGACCTACTAACCACCCCCCTTCTAATCCACCCCAGGATGCCATTGGCCTTCTTGGCCATGAGGGCACAGTGCTGGCTCATGGTCATCCTGCTGCCCACCAGGATCCCCAGGTCCCTTTCCCCTGCGCTGCTCTCCAGCAGGTCAGTTCCCAACCTCTACTGGTACCTGGGGTTGTTCTTGCCCAGATGCCAGACTCTACACTTGTCCTTGTTCTATTTCATTCAATTTCTCCCCACCCAACTCTCCAGCCTGTCCAGGTCCCACTGAATGGCAGCACAGCATGTCAGCCACTCCTCCCAGTTTGGTGTCATCAGCAAACTTGCTGATAGTGCACTCTATTCCCTCATCCAAGCCATTGATGAACATATTGAACAGTCCCAGTCCCAGTACTGATCCCTGAGGGACTCCACTAGACACAGGCCTCCAAGTAGACTCTGTCCCATTGACCACCACTCTCTGGATTTCTGGCAGAATAATCTGCCCCGTGCTGCCACCAGCCTTTGCTGCGCTAAAAAGCAAGGAAGCCCCGGGGATGCTCGGGGTGTGGGGGTGTCTGGGGACCTCCTGCCTCCCCCCTGCCCCTGCCAAACCCTCCCCACCCCAGGAGGCAGGACAGAACGAGAGAGAGCAGCGCCAGTGTGGGTGGGACCCCAGAGAACCCCCAAAAGGTTGATATATGTAAAAAACACGCCTGTCATCCAACAGTGGGGAGGTTTAACTGCCCCAGTAAGACAGGGAGAGAGAGAGCCTCACTAGCCTGGCTCTCCCCCACCTCTGGGGAAGGGGAAAGTCAATATTTTAGAGTCATGGAAAGATTCCTGCTGACCTCCGGGGGCTGGCGCGGGAGCCAGCTGCACACATATGGTGGGTGAGAAACTGTCTCTAAAAACAAATGAAAATAGAACCATCCGCTTTGCCAGGGACAGGACTCCTGCCAAAGCTTGTTGCTGCATCATGTTGGCTACCCCCGATCTGGCTGGTGTCAGAAACTGCCTATTATGCAGAAAACTCTCACGGAGAAGTGTCATTATGGCCTTCTGTTCATTTGCTAGGTCTAATGTGAGCAGGAGGTGTTAAACCAGACCTGATCTGTATCTGCCTGGAGAAGCCGAGGTTTGGCTCAGGAAACCAGCTCCTCTGGCTCTGCCAAGCACTTTTCAGAGGGTGGTATTTTGGGGTAAAATAACACCTTTTCTCCAGAAATCTCGGTTTCCTGGTTTTCCATTAATAATGGGGTAAAATAACACCTTTTCTCCAGAAATCTCGGTTTCCTGGTTTTCCATTAATAATGGGCCTTAAATCATGGCAGTAGCAGCCGTGTCCTCTTAAACTTATTGCACAGACCCATCAGGAGAAGTATCTGCTCTAGGGTCACTTTAGCAACCTGTCCCCTGGCTCAGCAGCAGAGCTGGGGCTCATCTCTAGCTTTTCCAGTGCCCCCATCTCTATTTTCCAAGGTATTTTAACAGCCCAGGAGGGTGCTCAGCACCACGCCAGCCCTTAGACCAGACAGGCTTTTGGGGAGAGAGTCTGCGATAGGGGCACACCGTGACTCTGCAGATGAAGAGCAGCACCAGCAGCAGCTAAACATGAACAACCACCCTGGGAGCCCTGCACTGGGCAGGACGTGGGGACTCTGAGCTCTCCAGTGAGAAAACACAGCCCAGCTCTCACACCAGCCATTCCCCAACAATTCCCTAGAGAAAAACAGGAATAACCACAAAGGACACAAACATATCCTGGCAGACTCCAGCTTTTACCCCAGCCAGTTCTCCTTCCATCCCTCTTCTGACTCTTAAGCCTCAGTTATCCAACACCCACATCCAGGGAAAGGGCAGGCGCTTGGGGAAGATGGAGAGTGACAGGAGAGAGCAGAGACAAACCTTCGCTTGGCAAAGGTGTATTTCCCCGA
>VZTM01036948.1:122228-161772 GCA_013400555.1 Jacana jacana
GTCCCGACGTGTCACCCGCGGTCCCCTCCGTGTGTGTGTGTGTCCCCCCGCCCCTCCTCCGTGGGGCGGCAGCCGCCGTGTCCCCGCGGCTTGGGCGAGCGCCGGGCTGTGCCTGCGGCCGCGTCCCGCCTGGCGGTGCTCCTGCCCCAGGGATGCTGCTGTGGCAGCGAGAGAGAAGCAGGGAGGGAGAGAGGGGGGAAAAGTGAAAATAAAAATATAAAAAGAAAAAGAAAAAAAAAGAAAGCGACTCCCCAAAAATTCGGAGCTCTGAATTCGGGGTGTTACGGGGCGTGAAGCCTCTTCTCCCAGGCTTCGTGAAGCAGAGAAGGGGTGTTAACCGGGCACCGTCCCCCTCTCCTCAGTTCCAGGGTGCTGGGTGTCCTGGTACATCCCTCCCGATGTACCAAAGATGTGAGATGGGAACGGGGTGCGTGCGGGAAGGACCCCCAGGGGGAACCCCCATAGGGCCCCCAAACCATCTCCACCTCCGGTTCCTGGGGGATAAACCGAACTCTCTCTTTTGTACTGGGCAAACTGCACCCTTTGTCCCTTTTGCTGAACGTCCCTGCGTTGACAGGGGGGGAATCGGCACTGGATGCCCCGGGGGTCTGAGGAAGGGCTTGGCCTCAGCTGAGAAAAAACGCTCTGCTGACAGCTTGAGAGGAACTTCTGGTGCCTTTTTGACATTGCTTATGCTTATGGCTGTGTCCTGCAAAGGAGAAAATGACTCCCCAGCTTCCTAAACAGCAGACACATCCCTACCTCCAAAAACGATCAGGAAAAATGGAACAAAGGATTTTTAAGACAAAACTGCCTTCAAATACACCCACAATTAATAGCGGTGTCGTTTCAAACTAGAGGAAAACCATTGCAATGAAGTAAAGCTGATTTTGCAGCACATCAGAACACTGCCCCTCTCCTCATAATTACCTCCAAACGGGGGAAATGCGTGTCTCCATGACAAAGCTGCACCTCCACCAGTAAGGAATGTCATTTTATCACGACAAGGAGAACAGGAATGAGAGCTGGGACCATTGCTTCCCAAAACACAACACTGGAGTCCACTGAATGGAGTGCAGCAGGGGGAATCATGCTCCTTTCTCCCTAACTTTCCTGAATTTGCTGCCAGCAGATCAGCCTGGACCTTCCTGGTGCGACGTTTTGCAAGCAAGAGCATGGAGGAGACAAAAAACCCAAGGCCCTCATCAATCACAGCCGGGCTCCTGGTACAATTAGCAAGTTCTATTATCTTAAGAATGACACTTGTAGCACAGAGCAAAGCAAGGCACACCTAATATTATAATACTGCATGTAAAAAAGGGAAGGCTTGAATTGCATTAGCATTGCATTAGATTCCCATGACTTTTTATATCAGCACTTGTGAGTTATTTATGAATTCATTTATTTACAAGGACAGCCCTTTCTGCATTCAGTTGCCATGGTTGCTTTAACTCCTGTATCCTATTAATTCTGGATGTTATGAAATAAATATAGATCAGACAATCGTGGTGTGGTGGGTTTGGGGTTTTTTCTTATTCTTATTCTTATTCTTATTCTTATTCTTATTCTTATTCTTATTCTTATTCTTATTCTTATTCTTATTCTTATTTCTATTCCTATTCCTATTTTACAGTTTGATTCTCTGTGTCCTGCTCAGAAAGGCTTTAAGACCAGGCATCTCTCTGGAGCATGCACTGCCAGATGGCTGGGGAGGTGATTTTGGGGCAGAACACAGAGCTCTTCTCCCACACACACACACCCCTAGTTCTTTCTGCCACAGAAATACAGCCCAGGCTGGGGTGAAATGTGGCAGCTGATTCAGGCACTGAATGACCCGCTTCAGTTTAAGGCAGCGAGTGGAGAGCAGAGCTGGGAGCCAAAAGGGAATTTAGCCAAGGCAAGTGCCAGTGTGCCAGCCTGGCTGGGGGGCACAACGAGGCATCGGGTGCCGCAAAAGCTTTCTTAATGCAGATTAAGGCTTCCTACCTTCACCCTGCAAACAGTCTGTTTGCAAGAGGCATGGTTACCTGTGAATGTCAAAGCAGGTACAGCCCTAGAGAGACCCTGGAGGGCTTCTCATGTCACCTCGGAGAGACCAGAGCCCCGTTTGAGCACCTGACTCTCACACACAGGGATTGCCCTGGCTCTGTTTTGAAGGAGGAGACTGGTTTGGCTGCCCTGTTAGCTGAGAGACCGGGAGCCACTTCATTTCACAAGGAGGAGAGCTTTGAGGCTGCTGCCCGTTAGAGCCAGGAATTGCCATCAGGCCCTCAGGGAATGGGAATGCCCCGGGGGGGGCTCAGGAATTTGGTTGGCAGAGGAGTTTGAGTTTTACCCCCTGGAGAGGGGAAAGGTACCTTTTGAGGAGGAGGGTGGTCCTGGAGCCAGGATCCCAAAGCCAACGTGCTGGAAGTGTTTTGTAATAGAATTCCACAAGAAAATTAAATCAATTACTGAGTCTAATAAAGCTCTCAAGGTTTTTAATTAAACTAAGTTTTAATTAAAGCAGCGTGAGCCCTTGCTCTTTTGATATTCTGCCTCAGACCCCAGAGAATTGCAACTCCTTTTTGTAATTTACACGGGCTGGATCAATCACTGGAGTCGCAAAAACTGTGTGAACTTTGTCAGTTTTACGGGATGAAGTCCTGTAAATCAGCCTGGAAACTCCGGCAGCTCCGGGCTGGGAGAGGCTCCGTGCTGGGAGAGGCTCCGGGGGACCCTTCCTGCCCCGGGCAGCGGGGAACCAGCATCCGCCCGGACTGGTGCTGCCCTGGGAACAGTCCCCTCCCAAGCAAAGCTCCTGCCGTCTAATCCAGGAGGCTGCTGTTAAAGGGAAGTTAGAAGAGCTCAAATTCCCCCAGCTGGTACTTTTGCCTCCTAAAAAATAAAATAGCCCCTCTCTTCCCCTGGCAGTGCCCGTCCCAGGCTGCTCCTCCGCTCCAGGAGACAGGAGGGAGCACTGACCCACCTCCTCCAACCTGGAACATCTGGTAAATGGCCCCAGAATGTTCTGCCTCTATTTTAGTCTTGTTTTGTACACAATATGCCCAAAACATGCTTTATTTCTTAAGGAGATAAGGATCTTTACGTAACCCATTTTTCCTTAACGCTAAGTCCTTTGTCAGGATTAAAGAATCCCAAAACATCTGTACGGGCTTGGGTGGCAGATGTATGGAGAAAGCAGCCTAAAATAACATGGAATATTAACCTACTAAATGAGGTATTAAAAAAAATAAAATAAAAGGACCCTCTTGAATTCTTAGTTACAGCCAATTCCTGAGCTCGGCTACCACGGATGCAGGCGGATAACCACAGTGTGTCATTGGTGGGCCCACAAATTTTTATCTGGTGCCAGAACTCAACTCTGTCAGGAGTCTCAGCAGTGCCAGAGGAGCAAAACAGCCTCGATGAGCTCTTGGGTCCTCCTGAACCTCCGTGAGGCTGTATCCACCCATCCGTCTGGAGAGTCAGAGCAGCCGTCTCGAGGCACACTGTGTTAACGCCTCCAGACAGCCACAACTTCATTTAAATTTATTCAATGCTACTTAAAAAGCAGCCCTTTGTGTTAAGCAGAGCGATGGACAGACACTTCAGGTGGGTGGGAGGTTTGTGTAAACTGGGGGAAGGAGAAACTCTTCTCTTGGCAGCATCATTGTGGAAACACAGCATCCCCCGGATGCCCTTGCTGGAGGATGGTGCTGGGTGAGAGCCTCCCTCCTGTCTGACTCCCAAACCAGTTTCCCTCTTTTTAGTGGGAATAGCATCACTTTTCCTATCCAGACCCAGGACACCTTTCTCAGGGAGGTCTCATAAATCCCCTGTTTGCATCCAGGAAGGTAAGAAGCGTGGGGAAGCATGACTCCTGCTGCTCCCAGTCACAGCCATGCACAGCTGGGCACAGAGGCAGCCCCTCTCCAACCTCACCCAGTGTTGCTGGTCCTTGAGACTCCTCCTGGGAGCCACAGTCTGCTCTCCAGTGAGGGCACATCAGGAATAGCCCCCAGATAGCCCTGCTTGTGACCACGCTGCTGCTAATCAGACAGCTCTGTGGGTGCTTGTTAGCTTTAATGTCTCGGCAGGGATGGATGGACCCTCAGTGGATGGATGGCCCAGAGCACTCAGTGACTGCTTTCCCAATGTCTTTGCCAATACCCATGATCAAACCTGATGCAGTTGAAAGTCTGGAGAGCAGGTCAGAAATAACCTGCCAGTGCCTTGACCAGTTAGAGCCCACCGTTAGCAGCCTTTCCTGTCCTCATCTCCCAGCCCATTTCCAGCGATCCATACGGGTCCCATCAGTCCTGGCCACAGCCAGCTCCCTCCCAGCCAGCCAGCTAAGGCCATTAGTGTGATTACTGGAGGTCGCAAAGTTCAAACCAAAATGTCAATTTTCATTTGGAAGAATGGTCCCATTTTAGGAGCAAAGGGATTTTTTTTTTTTCTCTCTCAAAGAGACCCCGACTGTGAAATCATTGCTCCCCAAAGACTTGCAAATTTCTGGCCAGAGAAAGGTGCCAATAGCTGCTGGAGCCAATAAAAAGATTAACAAGGGTCACCAGTGCTTTCCTCTTTCCCTGCACTTAAAGGCTCTGGGGCCTATTTTGAAGATATTAACCATTGCCTTTACCTCCTGCACGTTCATCACCGGGTTTGGGGTCTTTATGGATTTATTGACAAGACATTGCCATTAATCTTACCCGCAGAATGCCAACCTGGGAGTCACTTAGGTTACATCACCCCTCCAGACAGGAGCATTTACCCAGAGAAGTTTTAAAAGGAAGATTGAAATAAGACAAAGTAGCTGGTGGGTGAAGCAGAGTGATGCTCTGCAAGACCTTGGGGCAGGGAGAGCATCCACCAAACAGCCTCGATGAGTTTGTGGAGACAAAGACCCGACCTTGGGGAGGCAGCTGAGCTCTGCTCATTGATTTGGTGGGGTCAGGATGCCACCCCAGTGCTCCGGGGTTAATGATCCACATCTGGAGACAATTCAGGAGAATGGAGAGTCGTCAAGAAGATGGGTGCTGACCTGGCTCAGAGGAACCCAGGCAGGGGTGGCACAGTGTGGTTATTAGAAATTTTAGATGTCTTCTCACTGGAGAAATCCAAAATAGCTCCAAAAGGCCTCACTCACATTAGGCTGCTGCTGGGAATGCTGGCTGGGCTACTGGTACTGCAGGGTGGCACACAGAGATGCTTGGTGGGCTCCTGCCCACCTCAGAGGTGTCATGCTTTTAAAGTGGGTTTTTTCTTCTGTGTCATTGTGTTAAATAATTAAGTCTGCTCCATCTTTACCTACTGACAATGTGGCACTTAATTAAGTGGTTTAATTAGAAGCTGGCAGCTTTAATTAAGTTTAGGACAGTAGAGGTGACTGGGAGCCTCCAACTGAGTTGCAGAGCCTTTCCCCGGGGGAGCGACGGGGGCTGCTGGCGAGGGACAAATCTTTGCTCCGTTGTCCATTACCACACCAGGGAGGGACCCACCATCCCACTGTGTCCCCCCAGCCCATGGCTGAGAGGGTGGGTGGTTTGGGCACCCTTTACTCAGGCATCAGGAGAGCTGAGGTCTTCACAGTGAGCATGGAGCAAGAGGGAGACACGAGGGGTATGGCCAGGAGGCGGGTGTCAGGAGCCATAGGCTCTGCCCAGCGGCACCCGTGTCTCCTGTCTCCACTGAACACCTGGGACAGACAGCCATGAGCAGGACAGGTATCAGGGGTGAAGGCTGCGTTGGGTTTTAGAACAGCATCTGCAATTCTAGACCATGCCTGGATCTGTCTGAAAGATGTATTGCTTTTTAATAATGTAAATATGTAAATATTACTGAGGTGCCATTAATCCTCGTTGCTTCAACATGATACCACTCTTAAGAACAAATGTAATAAGATATTATTAATATGCAGAGTAACAGTACATTAACCTGACTAACATCAATAAATTGCAGAGCTTAGCACAAAGTGGGAAGTCCCTCACGGAGCAGCCTGTCCCCCACTCACCGTGGGGCCACAGCAGCCCAGGCTCTGC
Organism: Jacana jacana; assembly: GCA_013400555.1. Lineage (NCBI taxonomy): Eukaryota > Metazoa > Chordata > Aves > Charadriiformes > Jacanidae > Jacana > Jacana jacana. The sequence continues at coordinate 128,255 of VZTM01036948.1, forward strand.
AGTGCAGAGGGACCTGGTTTGCCCTGGAGAAGCCCTTGCCCTGGGCAAAGCAGGCAGTTGGGAAAGAGCAAGGAAGCCCTGGGAGAGGAGGAGGGAAGGAGCAGGCTAACCCTATTCCTGTCATCCTTAAATTGGACCCTTAACTGCTGAGGCTCCTTTGGCAAAACCTCACATTTCCCGAGGGATTGCTTGACCACTCTCATAACGGATTTGGTTTAAATCCTGTTGCAATTGTGCATTAGGAGGCAGAGTCTCACTGGTCCCAAAGCGTGGAAGTTAAATTTGGGCCAGCTTTCCTGGCTGGACTTGCTAAGATGTGGCCAAGCCTCGTCTCATCCCTTGTCAGACTTCTCTCCCCAGAAGCTGTGTCTCTGTTCACAGACCCAAAATCCAGCTCCTGCTAAAAGCTTCCAGCCCCCCGGCTCTCCCTGCCTGCCTTGGGCGGTGCATTTCCTCTTGAAATACAGGCACATACAGGGATTAAAAACTGGAAGGACTGTCCTGATTTACACTTGCCAGGCTGAGTGCAGGCTATTGCCATCTCTCCCCAGACCCAGCCTCGAGCTGCGTGGATGGTGAGTGGGAACAGGGGGAGGAACACACAGAAAACCAAAAGGAGCAGGGGAAGCCATAAAGTCTGAATTTAGGGCTTGAAAAGGAAATCATTCCGTGCAAATGACTGCTTCGGTTCAAATCAGCCCTGCCTTGTAAATTCTGCTCATCCTTCTCACGAGGGAAACCTGGGGAAATAACCAATATTTCAGCAGCACACCGACTTCTGGAGACCTTCACCTCTCAGTGTCCTCTGAGCCCCTCACCCGGGCACGGGGCTGGAGAGCAATTCAGGCTCAAGCAGGGCCATGGTTTATGCAAACCTCCTTGCCCTTACTTGGGTCAAAGTAATTCTGTTTAATTTGGTAATCTGGGCCCTTTATCATTGAGTCCTTGGGGGGGTGGGGGTCAGGGCATCTCCTTTTTGGTTGAAGAGAGCAGCAGAGATCATTGTTAATATTCAGGCTGTTCAATAGAGCAGAAAGACCTTTTGCCATTGACAGCACTGCTGGTTTTCACCTCATTGCTGAATGGAAATTGCCAAATTAATCTCTCATTAGATCTGAAATTAATCCTCACTTTCATGATTAATGAACCTCAGAACCACAGGTTTACCTGGGTAGAGTACACTGAGAAACTGTATACAGTGCATGTCTGAAAATAATCAAGACTGCATCCAAGCAAAGGAATAAAAAGTGATTATTCTCAGTTCCTCTCTGCACAAGAATTAAGTGGCACACAGTAAAATTATCAAGCTCTTGAACTATCAGGTTGATTTTTTTTTCCCCTAGAGCATCAATGAACCATGGAACTCACTGCTGGAGGAATCTGGGTAAGTTATCACTATGGAGGAGCTAGAAAAAGGCTAAACAATTTGTTCATTACATATTCTTCTGCAGCTTTCAGCCCAGGTCTCCAGTCAGTGGGACGCTAGAACAGCAGGATTGCCCTTTCCCTCTGCATTTGCTGCTGCCTCGTTAGAGGTGGCTCCTGGGCTGTGGATGCTCACGGGGCAGCTTGCAATGTCTTGCAGGGATATCAATGAAACCATTTGAAACTCATGTAGAGTTTTTTTAGGCCAACTGAAAGGGCTCAATTTTATTTGCCTGAGCTGTTTTCTGTCTCTGTCTCCCCCCGGTGCACTCCCTGCATGCTCTGCCAGAGCCCCCACTGCTCCTCTTTCTCTGCAGCCAGTTGGAGCTCGCTGTGTACAAACCACGCTTCCCTTTCCAGAAAGTGAACCTTTCCTTTCCTTCCAGGGTTTCTTTTATGCATCATCATTTTAGTAGGCCCCATTGTACTGGAAATCTGTTTGCCACATGTTAGCTGGAGCTCATCTGCTAAGATCCTTGGTTAAATATTCATGGGGAGGTAGCTATTAAACCAGGGGCGAGAACTCAGGTTACACAGCGGAGATGAGAAGGGTGTGCTGGCAGAGGAGACCAACTCAATATCAAGTTAAAAACCCTGGTGGAAACAACTTACCCCACGGAAGGTCTGGGCATGGAGAGGGAGGGAAAAATCCTGGTCTCATTGTGCTGCTGAAGTACATTAATTACCTCAACGGGATCAGCAAAGTGAGGGATCGGGCAGCCTGGAGCTCCAAAGCACATCCCTGGCAGCAGGTGAAGTCCTGCATGAGCCTCTGACCATTAAAGCAGCAGGAGGAATTTCCAAATGAACAGGGCTTTTAACGGGGCAAGAAAGATGAAGTGTCCTCGCACGGGATGTGTGTGCCCACATTCACGGGGTGAGGAGATGGGTTAGAGAGGGAATGGCATCAATCCTGCTATTCCTGTCCCCAAGAGTGACTCAGGTGCCACTGCAGGGAGGAGGTGATGCTTGGGTAGGGGACAGGGAGAGTGGCCTGTGCCTTTGCAGGAGGTGGCTGGGAGCAGACCACCCAGCAGGCTCCTCCACCGCCTCCTCCCCGGGCTATTAACTCCCACAACCTGGGGACAGGGACAATAAGGGCAAAAGGACAAGAGAGCAGGAGTCAGTCTGGGGTGTCAGGTAACCGGTTACCTGAGCCCTGCCTAAAGGTAACTTCCTCATGAATAATAGCCCCCAGGCGCTCAGCCCAACACCCACATGCGAAGCTGGTGAATTATGCAGGGCAGAGGCTGTGCTGAGCAGATGGCATCGCTGCAGTAACGTGAGCAGCCCCGCTACACAAAATGCAAAGCCCAGCAATTAACCTTTTCGAAGGTTTCCTCTTGTCTGGGGGATTAAACCTCCTCCAACCCCCCCTGCGCTCCACTCCTACCCAGGAGAAAAGCGTAATCCCCCAAATAAATAAAGGAAATAGATTTTGATACCTCCAGCAGCCCCGTGAGACTGTCTCACGGGCTCCCAGCCCTCTGCCCAAACACTGGCAGGTCTGAAGAGGCTGCAGAAGGAGCAAGAGCTCTGGACTGAGAGTGGGACTTGCCCTTCCTGGCTTCAGCAGCCTCTGGTTTTGTGCTGCCCCCAGGATTGCTCCCCATTCCCACATTTCTCTGCATCCCAGGCACAGCCAGCTCCTACCAAACCAGGGAGTCCTGGGAGACTGCTGGCTGTGAATTGGGTAGCTCTGCCCAAGCAAATGGGTCTCCCTGGGTCAAGCAGGGTTTGCCTTGGCTCAGGTCCGCAGGGTGGGTACTGGCTGCTGTGGCCTGGGCTGGGATGCAGCAGGGTCCACAGCGCTGTTCTCTCACACCAAGAGTCATTTTTTTTCACACCTGGGGACAGCAGGGTCACTTTGAAGTGACCAACAGCACAGCACGGAGCCACTGCAACTGCAGACTGCACATGCAAGCAATGCGGCATCATGGCTTGGGGGCCTGTCGCTGCCCTGAACCCAAGCCACCCTCCTATTCTTCTTTGAGATGAATCTTTGGCTCCAGAGGATGCCTGGAATCTGTTTGGGATTCAATATTTTATTTACATCCCCAAGCTTCAGCATTTTATTCTTCCCAGAGCCTGTCCTCCTGGAGCCTGGGCCAGGGTTGATTTATGAGAGGGAAATAAAAGGAGAATAAATCATTTTTTAAATGAAGAGGGCAAATTGATCTTTTCCTCGTAGAGTGAAAAAGATTCCACTATTCCCGATAAAAAACGGTCTATGGCCACAATTACTGGGTTTGAAGGAATTTGTGGTTTGTCCACACAAATGAGAAAGGGCCTGGGAAGGAGTAGCAGGAGAGGGGGTTTCTTCACTAACTTCTCCCCTGAGCCCAAACTTTCAGCCACCTCAGAAACCTTTGAGCCTTCAACCTGCACTCGGAAAACAGGCAGAGTGGATTTCATCCTTTGGAAGGCAACTCCAGAGAGGGGTTAGGTCTGCTAAGGACAGGGGGAAACTGAGGCACTGCCCTGTGGCAGCAGCCTGGTGACCACACAGTGCTGCAGGAAGGGAAACACCGACAGGGGCGATGATTGACTATTTAAAGGGAAAAAATACACATCAGCTGCCAGGCATTCACCTTGGTGTATGACAAAAGCTATTATTTTAAATATGATACTTAATCCTCTCCGTAATTAAACTGATTAATTCACAGCAATGGAGTCTATATTGCCTAATACTTTTAATTAACAAAGTGTCGTACACGTACTGGCAAAGCATTACTGGCATGCTTCCTATGCAATACACTTAATTCTGTAATAAATTATTAGCACAAATGACTAAGATACATTGCACCCTGGAAGAGACTGTCAAGAGAAGAAGGACTTCAGACTCTGGGTCACTGGTTGGACCATCATGGAGCAGGAGATGCCAGATCCTTTCCTCGTTTCCCGTGGTGCTTTGGAGCTTTTGCAAATGGCAATTCTGCTCCAGACCTCAGAGAAAACCAGGACAGCTCCTTCATGGTGAAAGCTCTCTAAGGATCCTGCCTAGAGATAAGCCAGGATGACATTTCTTTATTTCAGTATAAAAGAGAAATGTCCCTACAAGACGGACACTTCGTACCACTTGACCCGGAGGCTTCGCTCGTGCCCAATCCTAATCTGACCCATTCACACATGGGGATTTTGCCTGCACCCTTGGGGCACGCTGGACCTCAGGACAGAGGGATCACGCCTGCCAGCAGTTGTCCCTTAAAAAGTCTGTTTGGTGCCTCTAGAGGAGTCTCCTCTGGGTGGACACATGGGAGCATCTGCCACATCCATGTGGTCCTCACAGCAGAGCAGCCCGTGCCCCTGCACGAGTCTTGCTGCCGAGGTGTGAGGTTAGAAGTGACTGATGTTTTTATGAATGGTCATTAGGTCTGAGAAGGAAACTGTCTTGTGAAGTAGGGATAGAAAGGTTAACGGAAGGTTTCTGTGTTTTCCCAGGTTTCTTACAAATTAGTTAAGAGACAAATACCCTGGGGCCACGTGCAAAGCTAAATTCTTTCCTACAACTTTTATTGGATCACAGTTGAAGAAACCTCACGGTCAGAGGTCACCAGTGGTGCTTTAAGACACAATCACTGAGGTCAAGCTAATTAGCAACAGGGATCACATCACAGGCTTTTCCCTTTTCTCTTTGTTTCCGAGTCCTCTCTGACCCCAGACCAGAACCTCCCAGTCACCACTTGTCTGCAGCCACAGAGCCCTGGCTTCAGCTGGAGAAACCTCTGGGTTTCTTCCTCTTTCAGTTCAATTTGGAACCAGAGAGGGGACCACCTCTGCAACCACAACTGCATCTCTCTCTCCAAACGCTGTGAGTTGTGCCTGCAGCTCAGCACAGCGAGAAGAGGATGTGGAGAGCTGGGAAGGAAGCAAGATCTCTCCAAAGCAGAGTTCCAGTGGGGTTTGCTGTTTCTTCGTGGCAATCCCCATACACACCTATACCAAAAATGATCTGTATTATCGTGCTGGACATGTTTCTCTGTCGTATTGTTTTGTTATTGTTTTTATTACAGGCTCTCACATACTCCTCTTGTTTGCTGGAGAGAGGTAACCGTAACTGGTAATGGTGGTAAGGGCTCCACACACCAACCACAGCCAAAGGGGTTTAGCAACATCCAGATGTGCATAAAAGCAGATTCTTTGCCTGTGCTTTCCCTGGGGTGGCCCTGCAGAGGCTGTAGCTCTGCTATGCAGAGATACTGTCCGCACACTGGCTCAGGGCTGAGCACTTCTCCCTCCTGGCCCTGAGCAACATGGGCCAGCACCAGTTCTCCTCTGACTGGCAGATCTGAGCCTGTTGTGCTGGGTCAGCACATCACAATGATGAGCTTCATGCAAAAGCTGAGCCTAGCCCCAGTCTCATAAATTTGTTATGCATTACATCCAATTAATGTAAATTATTACAGTGACTAAATAATGGGTCTGCCATCGGGTAAGAGAATAATCATAAGTGAGCCTGCAACTTCCCAAGGTCCAAATGATTTAACCCTTTCTCCTGACTCCTCTGGACCTGGTGTGAGGACTGGGTACCAGCCCTACTCCTTTGATGGCAGGAGCTGGGTCTGTCTGACCCCATGCTCTTCCCACCATCCATGAAGGTCTGGGCAACATCGAAGTGATCACAGCAACTGCATCTGCCCGCTGACAAGCACAGCATCTGTCCTTCCAGTCACCAACTGAGGACACCCTTCTCCCTGCATCCCTTGCTGGGCTCCGCTGCCTCAATGGAGACACTTTGAGAGGAAGGTGAGATCCCAAACTGCTATGGCTTAACTCAGCAGCAAGGTCAGAATTGGTCTAGAAAATGGAACCATATATTTGTTATGTCAGGGAAAGATGAGGATGGAGCTGTGGAAGAAGAGAAACACACTGTGCTGGGGTACCTGCCCAGAGGCCAGCATTTCACCTGGCTGAGGAGGGCCATGGTCAGGAGCTCAGGGATATGTCCTGTAATTCCTGCTCTCCAAGGCACAGAACCAAGGGTACCCACCTCCCAGGGAAGCACAGCAAAAAGGCATTGATCCTCACACCGCCAATTCACGCACCTCCCTTCCCTCAAATGTCCAAAACATGCCGTACCCCTGTGGCCACGGAGCTCAGGGTGGGTAGAGAGCATCGCCAGGCAGGGCAAACATGGCAATGTAGTCCTGTCTCTGGCAGATTTAATGTGTGCTTCTGGGGGCTTGTGGTCAGAGTGCCCCAGGCAGGGAGATTACACTCATCAGAAATGCCTCCAAGTACTTCTGCCACTGAGACCTGGAGGGACCCTGGTGTGCTTTTCAAGGCAGAAGTGATCATCAATGTTTGCAATAATTCCTGGGCTCAGATTAAATGGAATAAAGGCACAAGTTCAGAGCAATAAATAAATAGTCCTCTCCCTGCCTCAACGTGCTTCTCATGGATTCATTCGCAAGCTCTCCTGCATCGTGTTCCTCCTCGCCTTGCTTGTGCCCAGCTCCTCCTGGTACCCATTTTACCTTGGCAGAGCAGCCCACAAATCATCGTGACACACCAATCAAGAGATCCGGAAATTTTTACACCACTCTGCCTCTTGAAAGATGAGTCACCTTCTGCACCACGTTCCTGGGCACCCAGATAAATCTGTCACAAACTTCTCCTTCCCTCAAGGTGCAAAATCCTTCCCCTTTTTCAGTAGGGCTGTATTTCCTCCTTTTAAGCTCCTCTTTCTTGCCCCAACACACATTCACACCCCTCAGCCATCTCAGTATATTTCTCCCTTTGTTCCTGTTTCACTGACAACTTCATCCTAATAGTCTCCTCAAAGGAATGATGAATGCATAAGCTGCATATTGATCACTGCAGTGATTGATTACTGGATCTCTTTGACAGATGAGCCGACTAAGGTAGTTGCCAATATGGAGGTATGGATGGCAGGGCCCCCTTGTACAACAGTCTAATGGTATCTGACCTGATAGGGCAGAAAGGCAACTCCCTCATTTCAGCAGGAAGAAAGGCCTCTTTATACTCTTTATAAAATAATTCATAGGAAACTTAAAACACTCAGACACAGAGAGATTGCAAATGGGGAAATATGATGGATTATGGGTTGAAAGGAGCCGACTTCTGGAAGCTAAATTGATCCCCAGGAAAATGTTTTTGTCTGCTGTGAAAAATGGGCAATATCTCAGCAGCTCTGGAGGGCTATAATCTGGAAAATAATTTGCTTTTGATTTCCTTTAGTTTCATGCAGGGCTTTTTTTTTTTGCTTTTTTTTTTTCCTGTGTGTGTGTAAGTTGGTTCCTTGCAGGCTTTGTTGCTCAGCTGGGAGAAGCAGTGATCAAACAGGCGAGGGATTAAGCATGCCGACAAATAGGAGCTGATCCTTACTTATGGCTATAAAGCCCTCACCCCACCCAATGTCACTTATTCCACGGGAGAGGTTACATCCCCTGCAAGAAGTACCCTGCCATCCAAAGCGAGAAGAGTCAAGCACGTAATTGAGTATGAGTGTGTATGTGAGAAGTTAGAGAGTCTCCAGCCCTGGCCCTGCAGAGCCCTGCAATCAATGCCTTGCACTCATTTTCTAAGTGTTTCCTGATTGCCTGTGTACCTCACTAATAATGAAGAAGACGGTGCACAAGGATTTCTCAGTCTCCTCGCTCCGTCCATGCTCAGAGTGTGTCCCCGAGAAACGGGAGGAACAGTTTATGGAGAGCCACCAGCAACGAACAGCCATACAAGGAGAGGATCCCACCAGCAAGGGAGGTTGCTGGGGTCTGTGCTTCACCTCCTGAGCAGTTCCACAGCAGAGCTCTGTTCCATAATTCCAGAATTACGGAAGCACAGGGCAAAACAGAGGGTGAATTGACTTTTTCTAATCCCCTCCAACTCAACATGCTTAACCACCTTTCAACAGCCATGGCACACAGCTCCTCAGTGAGGCAGCTACAGCACCATCCCCAGCTGCGGACAGGGAAACACAGAATCGGGATTCTGATCAGGAAATCGGGAAACTGAGGCTTGGAAAAATATGGAGTAACCTCAGGTCTCAAGAGCTTGAGTGGGACTGATGCTGGGGGTCACAGAGGCAGCTGAAGGCAGAGCCAGGGTCAAAACTGAGGTGTTTGATGTACTGCTTCTGCACTCTGGTCACAGGGATGTCCTGACTCAGGGGCTGACAAGAGAGAGGACATAGGATCAGTCTGTGAAACACATTTAGAAGGTCCCCTTCACAAGAGGAATCTCTCTTGCTCTCATTTTTTAATCAGTTTCCCGCTCCTACTGCTAATAACGAGTAATGTTGTTCTGGCAACAGCTAGAAGAGTTTTCTCCGAGTTCAAAACACTAAGAATAAAATTTATAGCGACATAGTTACAGCCTCCCAGTGCCTGGAAATTCCTTGGCAGCAGGCTTTTGCTCTGGAGAAATCCTGAATCAATGGCGTGCTAACAGCTCAGGAGCCTATTACAATAACACGCATACCTTGAGTCCAGACAATCAATAACTCTGCAGGATGCAGCCACCAGAAAACAACAACAAATTAGTTAGATTTCCATAAACTATACATTTGGTGAGTGATAATCAGTAAGTAGGAATGAACCTAGCCTGGAGAGACCACTGAGCCAAATGGAGATCTTTTATTCATGGCTTCAGCTACCGCGTTCACCGAGTAGGATGTTTGTGGAGGGCTTCAACCCTCTAAATAGAGAGGTGCAAGTTTGACTTTACACAGGTTCCTACGGAGCACAGTTATTTTATTGCTAACAGGGCTGGTGTTTGCAGAGGTTTTTCAGTGTTAAGCCAGCGTGGAGATCCAGCAGCGAAAGACTGTCAGGCTTAAATTTAATGCATCCTATTATTTGTACATTCCTACTTTGAGGTGGGGCCGAAGATGCCCTCTGCCTATCAGTAAATACAGTCCAGAGGTCAAATCTTTCTCAGTTTACATATTACTGCTGCTGACTTACGTCCTTAGAAGTGCCAGGATTGACCCCTGGCTGTATAAAGCACTTTGAGTGTAAGAGCTCTCAGAGCAGCAGGACCACAAATCACCAGGTCTAAGTACCACAGCTTTAAGGCTGCTTCTCCGGTACCTATGCAACCAAACTGCTGCTTCATGGGAGAGATCCAGGTTTGTTTTTCTCCCTCTAGAACAAAGAGCATTTTATTTTCTTTTTTAATCAAGGATACCTACCAGATTAGGTCCTTATTGCTAGAGCTTCTATTAACTAAAGCTAAATGATAAGGAAAAGCTTGCAAAAGCACAGGTGACCCCCTCACCCCATATGAACTGGGGGCCAGAGCTGTGCCTGCCCTGCCCCTCACAGCTTTGTCTCTCAGTACCAGCCTTACATTTTGCCCAACACCTTTACAGAAGGGGAGGGGGCACAAATGATGATCTAAATTACACTTGGATAAATTCAAAGCAGCTCAACTTATTCGACCTAAGTGTAAATTTGGATGAGAAAGTAGCCCCAGGGCATTAGAATTTTAAATGTTTCTCACACTTATTGAGTAGGCAATTTCAGAGGAGCCAGATTTCACAAGGCATTCGCTGATTTTATCTGTGTGGGTATTAAAGTCTCCTATTCTTGACAGATTTTAAGGAGCCTTTTTCTGAATACAAGGTTTTATTTACTAGCAATTCTACCTTCAGAGCAAACAGGAGCTCAAACTACCCTTGTAGCTCAGAGCTCCTATGTGATATTCCTATCAACTAACAACACAACAGACCTGCCAGCAATACCTCGTGTACCCACTTGTGCTCCTTTAAGGTAAATACCATTCCTGAAATCCTTCTAAGGCTGTACCTTCCCAGTAGAGCCAGCCCTTGCAGCTTCACTAGGAGAATATTTGGGTTAGTCAGCACCTGCTCAGTAAAGGAAAGAACAGGCTGCTGTGTCCTGCTGGTCTCAGAGGGCTTTTCCCAGCTCACCAGCTCCAGGAGAAGGCTGGCTGGGAGGTGGTGAATAGGATTGAGCTGGAGGCATTTACAGCCCGGGGGCTGCGAAGGGAGCGGTGAGCCCAGCAGAGTTCCGCCGGGCAGCAAGAGGTTTAGTAAGCAGGTCTAATGAACCACTTTGTACGGAATTAATTAGGAGTGGTTCGAGCTGGCTGGGAAAGGACTCTGCGTGGGAAGGTTGTTTGCCTGCTCTGAGGGGTGTTGCCACCTGAAACACAAATGCCACATCAAGGCGTTACAGAGGTATATTAGCTTATTGCTTTCAGTAAGGTCTAAACGCCTACCGCTGGCTCCCTGAAGAAAGGACGTCTGCAATGGAGGTGGCCTTCTTCAACAGGAGAGATCATTTCATGGCTCATGATATTAGTCACAAAAGCTTTTAATTACACAGCCCTCCTTCTGACTGGATCTAGCGAGCATCTGCAGATGACACCAACCCCAGTGCTGAACAAACCCACACCCGCCTGTGCATTTGTTTTGATTTCGTGTTCATTACTTACTTCTTTTTCATTTATAAGAAAAAAAATTACGATGGAGAGAAGAATCCCTATATTCATAGAATCATTCAGGTTGGAAGAGACCCTTGGGATCACCAAGTCCAACCATCAGCCCTACTCTACAAGTTCTCCCCTACACCAGATCCCTCAACGCCACATCTAATCTACTCTGAAACACAGTCAGGGATGGGGACTCCACCACCTCCCTGGGCAGCTGATTCCACTGACTGACCACTCTCTCTGTGAAAAACTTTTTCCTAATGTCCAGCCTAACCCTACCCTGCTGCAGCTTGCAGCCATTCCCTCTCCTTCTATCGCTCATTGCCCGTGAGAAGAGACCAGCACCAACCTCTCTACAATGTCCTTTCAAGCAGTTGTAGAGAGGGATGAGGTCTCCCCTCAGCCTCCTCTTCCTCCAACTAAACAATCCCAACTCCCTCAATCGATCCTCATAAGCCTTGTTCTCCAGGCCTCTCACCAGCTTCGTGTCCCTCCTCTGCACTCGCTCCAGCACCTCGATATCTCTCTTGTGTTGAGGTGCCCAGAACTGGACACAACACTCAAGGTGTGGCCTCACCAGTGCTGAGCACAGGGGAACAATCACCTCCCTGCTTCTGCTGGTCACACTATTTTGAATACAAGCCAGGATGCCCTTGGCCTTCTTGGCCACCTGGGCACACTGCTGGCTCATGTTCAGCCGCCCGTCGACCAGCACCCCCAGGTCCTTTTCTGCCAGGCAGCTCCAGCCACACTGCCCCAAGCCTGTAGCAATGCATGGGGTTGTTGTGGTCCAAGTGCAGGACCTGGCACTTGGCCTCGTTGACCCCAAACTTCCAGAGATTTCACACCCATCCCTGCACCACACCGATCCAAGCCGAGAACAGGCAGGCAGGCAGGATTATTTTAAATGAAGAGATTAAAGATAAGGCTGCGCCTCTCGGAACCTACACTGAGTTGCCCCAAGAACATCTGTACCCGGGGGGGTGTTGGGGAGGGTCCAGGATTGTGAATTCCACTTCAGAGAGACACTTTGATATGCACGTGGGGCAGCGTTCAGCCGTGTCGTGATCTATGTCTATTGCCGTCAGCAGCCTCGGCACGGGCCAGGCACAAGCGCTGCCGTGAACTTCCACACCCGTGCACGTGGAACTATTTTTCACGGAGCTGATGAATTCTGCAGCGACGTTCGTAGCAGTAGGACACGTTATTGCTGCAATATATGACTATCAGCAACACCTACAAGCCTTTAATATTCTGCAGCTGAAGCGTGGAAACAGAAGAAAGTTGCTTGTAAATGCCTAATTCTCGGTTTAACTGGGTTGTCTGTCAAAATAACTCTTTGACTGCGATGCGAGACTGCGGGAGAGCAGCCTAGAAATCAGGAAAACGCAAGGAACTCCCTGATGAATGGTAAAAGCATTTCGGAGAAGCAGCAAACTAACGGAGTGCTTTCCTGCTTTCATCCCCAGCACTGGGAGTTTCAATTAGCTCGGCCTGCACAGCGATCCAACCACCAGGTTTGCTGCGGTTTTAATGACTCCATTATCTGAGCAGTAAATACGGGCTTTGTGGGCAGAACGTGGCAAAAATGGAATCTGCCCTTCGCTTTCTCAGTGTAGGAAAGGTTTCTTGCTTATTTCTATTCGACAGTTCAATTGTTTTGATGGGAGTGCCGGTTAAACTGGGCCGTGCTTCGGGATTCACAGCTGCACTCCCCTGTTTCTGTCCTTCCCTCTACAGGTAAAGCTGCTCTCCATCAGTGAGTCTGGTCACTCAGATGCAGGTGCCCAGATCTACCCCCTCTGAGCAAGCCCGCAGGTTAGTTGGTGGCAGGAGAATGGCAGACTTTGAGCAGGAACGGACAGAAGGGTTGCAAGGAAAGAAAAATCCCCAAAACTAAAAAAAAAAAAGAGCTTTTGGTGTTATGTGAAGGGGTTGCCCATTCCTGCCTCGCTCCAACTGCCAGCCTGCCGCGGGATCAGGGTGATGCACAGCTTGGGAGCTGAGCAGACTTTGCCTGTCTCTCCCTCTGCGTTTACCCCGCACCCAGGACCGCGCTGTCACCGCACACGCAGGGAGGACTAGCTGCGGCGGCGGCGGCACAAAGCGGATATACAAGGGCTACCGGGAGCCGCCCGCTCCAGCAGGACGCATCCTCCTCTGCATTCCTGCCATTTGAGTCGCCCCGACAGTTCATTGCATGAAACACGGTCCAAGGGTTTGGCAGGAAGTTGTGCTTAACGGCGGGCTCTCATCGGAGGCACTTGATTATATTAGACAGATAATTATTGATCCAGCTATAGTTTATCCTTGCTGCCTAATTTCAATAAACAGCAGCTTGGGGGAATTAGCAAGGGATTCTGTTCCCCCTCCCCCTGCTTCTTCAGGATTTGGCAGAAACAAGATGATTTATGTGTATTCCAGTAAGATTCTCGTTTGTTGGCAGGCTGCAGGGATTGTTTGGGCTTGGAAATACTAAGCTTTTATATTTAAATGCTTCCATGCAAGTATTCACCACTTTCACTGCCTTGCATTGTAATATCTGAATAATAACTGTGACTTATGCAAACCAGTTTTCAGCTGTTCCCTGTGATCAATTTTTCATTTTAAGCAAGTCCCTGCCATCCCAGGGAGGAAAAAAAAAAATATAAATAGAATCTGATAGGCAAGAAGAGTGAGATGCAGGGAGGTAGTAATACTCTTCCCTTTTTAAATAATGCACAACTCATTCCAGCAGCACTTTGAAATGTGTTGCTTTCTATTAAGTGCAGATAATATTCTGAAGAGGTTCCCCCCCCTCCCCTTCCAGGTGAGGCTTTTGGAATAACAAAGCACAAGAACACAGGTCTGCCTGGTACAGCGTGGGCCAAGACCCGGCTGGACAAACCTCCACAAAGCCCAGGCAGGACTGGAAAATCTCCACGTTTGCCATAAAGGCAACTGGGAGGGTTATTTGCCAGTGCTCTGGGCTGGTGTAGCAGCCACTCTACCCCATTCTAGAGGGCGTTTACTGGTGTTTCTAGAACTAGCGATGCAGGAAAAGCACCGCATGAACACAACGTATCACAGCAGGCACTTCCCGAAGCAGCTGAGGAGACGGACCCTCTCTCTTCCAGGAAGCACCTTTAGCCTCAGGGGTTGCCCTTGAACTTGGAAAGGATTAGGGAAATATTCACCCTCTGACAATATTCAAGTAGACCGAGTCCATTAGCGAGGAAAGGCTCTCCTGCTAGCAGGAAAAGCGGAGCTTAAATAGATAACTTCACTTGATAAATGTGAGCATCCCAGACAATTTCACCCGGCCGTGAGCCCCTGGTCATTCTCCCGGGTTGATTTCACGGTGTGCAATGGATTTCTCTGAATTTCACTCACTTGATGAATAACTTGGGTTCTTTCAGGGAACACTTAAATGTCTTTTCTCTTTTTTTTTTTCTTCAATGAAAACCTCCCACTTGGGAAGTGCAGGAAAGTTCTTACTACTACTAGTGTCAGAGCTCTGTACCAAAGCTGGTAAACTTAAGTTTTTAAAAGCATCTTGGTTTTATTTGTAGTTCCTGTCTCATTTGGGAGCCCAAGTTGCTGCAAGGCTGCTCAGGATGCAGTGCTCTCTAACTAGTCCAATTTGGAAGCTTGCTCCATAATAAACCCCTCATTAAGCATCAGAGTGATGCATTATGACACCATTTACACATGAGCTCTTGGAAATACTCTGCTCGCTTCCAGGCTTGGGCTTCCCAGTGGGAACCAGTTTACTGCTTGTGGTTACCTCAAGACCAGTTAGATTGATGCTCTGGTATTTCACCTTATGCCCAAGAGTCACAGTAGCCAAAAGTCTTTCCTTTGCTCCCAGATACAGCAATCACATAGCGAATGACCTTCATGTGCACCCTTGAAGGATCCCTGAATCAGCAATAGCCACACACTCCCAGTCTGAGATGTTTCATGGAGCTCTCTGCGGTGAGGAGGAGCCTGGACTTCTTGCAGGCATCAGCATCAAGTCCTTTTGTGCAGCAAAATACAGGACAGAGAGATTCTACACACAACACAGTATTCCATACTGTCACTTACTAGTTACTTTACTTTCAAGAAAGGTTTCAGGATTATCCTTTCATTGCATTAACCTTTAAAATCTGACAACTAAAAACCAAACCCAACTCTCTTCCCACCTTCTTTCAAGGGCTCCTTACTCCTCTCTGAGTCACAGCTCTCATTATAAGTTTTGCCTAAATAAAGAGATGAGAGAAGGATCTGCTGCAGCTAGGAACCCCAGAATAAAGCTGGGCTGGCACAGCCTGCCTGTTTCTTCTGACCTCCTACAGAAGGATGAGGGCCCTTTTCCAGGAGTTTTTGCTGTGGTTGATCAAGAGAACAACCTCCTGATGGGCACCTGGGTTTTGTTTTAAAGACTTCAGTGGCCAATGTCACCCCAGCCCGTGGGAAGTGAGCCCTGCAGCGAGTCACCAGCACAGCGCTGCCCCAGAAAACCCAACGGGTTCAGTCAAGAGTTATTGGAGTGAGACAGATTTCACAAAATATCGAGGCTCTTTTAGAAAGGATCCCGTGTTATTTTTGACCCTCCTGCAGCACAAGAGTCCAATATCTCCTTGGCTGAATATTTAGTGACCAGCATCTGCAGCATCTTAATTACAGTAGCTGTTCTCATCTTAATCTCTTGCTTCAGAATAAGGTTAAGTGTAATCTGTCCTAGATTCTTATACAGATGGTTCATTTCTTAAACACTTGAGAAGAGTTTAGTCGATCTTTAATTCCTTAATCTGGGAACCAAGACCAGCCAACCTGATTCTGGGTGATATTTTACCAGATTTTATAAGAAAAAATGTCACACACACACACACACCCCACCTGGGGTTCATTTCCTTTCAATTTTTTTTTTCATCCCAATGAAAGTTGCTGGAGGTGAAAAAGATCTACACAACCCTCCCTTGCTCCCATTAACACCCATAGCTACACAGCATTATGGATAATGGGGATCTGAGTGGAAGGAGGAGCTAGAGAGTACCTTTTTCTTTAGCTGAAACGCAGCCTTTTCTAAATATTTTGATAATATATTCAGCAGCTGTTTGTTTTCTGTTTATCTCTAGCCACCTTGCTGGCATCACCAACAAATACACTCGTATTGTCGTTTGTATCACAATTTTGTGATTGGATATAGCTTTCCTTTCTGCAGGAAAACTGCACCTAACCAATTAGGATTCCAGCAGGGAACAAACTAAGACACATAATGGTAGTTTTGAATTGGGTCCATATTGAAACGCAGTGTGATTGCAGCTGTGAAAACTGCTGATCTACAATTTTGTCTTGTGATGGCTTATCTGAGCCTTGGACCAAACTTCTTGACCTTCAAGCGGCTACAAACAAAAAGGGGGTAGACTTTTCACTTGGACTAAGGGATTAAAAACCACAGGGGGTTTGACCACACTTTTTCTTGTCTGGGTCAATTTCCTCTTAAGAGATGAGTTTCTCCCTCTCTTTCATTCTCAGTCTTGTACCAAGGGAACCCCAGCTGGTACGAGAGCTGCTACACTAGCTGCTCTGCACTCCCCGTGAGAGGCTGTGCCAGCCCCCCCGAGCCAGCCAGAGGTGCCAACCTCTCCGAAATCACAGCCCCAAAGTCCTGTGCCAGAGTCAGCCCAGAGCCCCACATCTCCTGTTGTCCAGCACATAGCCACTCTTTTCAGAGGAAATTAACCGGGGTTCGCTTCTTTAAGCTAATGATCACTTCACCATTTTAATTCCCCCCCAGCTCTTGGCTTGTGCTTATGATTTCAAGCTTTGCATTCGGTAAGACCCTAAAGGAAGCTCAAGAAATGTGCTTCCCAATACAGTCACTTCCCTTTGTGAACTCTTCCAGAAGAGTCTCTGCCCAGGTTGACCTGTGGCAAGCCTCCAGGGAGGGCATTTTGACACCCTTTCTAGCAAGCCTGGTAGCTCCAACGCAGGAATAATTGAGAAGTCTTATTTCCTCACACAAAAGCTGTGCTTGTTTTGTGGGCATTGTAAAAAATAACAACGATGATGCTCCTAATGTGGCTCTGGGTTAAAAGCAGCTGGCTCTGGAGAGCCGTTGAGATGTTCCTATGGTCGTGGATTTCTGCAGCACAGCCAAGTGGCACATGGTGACTGTGTGCATGGTCTTCCCCCCCCCAGCAGTGGGAGGTTACTGCACAGGGTTTTCAGCAAAACTGGTGACAGAGATGACAATGAGCTGGTCTGATCGGACAGAAGCCATTCCACGATGAAGAGAGCCTGGAAGGGCCCAGATGAACCCCTTGTATGTCAGCAGCAGTCCATACCCTGACCCAGGTGGTCCTGTTCAGCGCACATGGAGTCAGTGCAGTTGTCTGCATTACAGCCAACCCACCTCCTCCAGCCCTTCTTCTCTGGGCAATGGGGCAACACCCTCTTTTGACAGCCACTCGGTGCAATACAAGTCTTTGTGTGACAGTCCACAGCAAACTGGATGTTGTGGTTCAACCCCAACCAGCAACTAGGACCACACAGCCACTCGGTCGCTTCCCCTCAACCCAGTAGGGTGGGGAGAAGAAGGGGAAAAATAAATGCAAGTTAAGATACAGACAGTTTAATAGAACAGTAACAGAAGAGGAAAATAATAATAATCCTAAAAGAATATACAAAATAAAGTGATACAAGTCACTCTGGCCATCTGATGATTGGTTGCCCAGCCTATCCTGAGCAGTGATTGCAGATTCCTGCCCCCTGGACATCCCCTATTTACATACTGCGTATGAGGTCTGTGGTATGGAATACTGGCCAGCCTGTTCTGCCTGTGCTCCCTCTCAGCATCTGTGGGAAGCTGAAAAAGTCCTTGACTAATCTAAACATTGGTTAGCAACAACGAAACCAGTATGGTTTAACCATTGCTATTCTCTACTAAATCCAAAACACAGCAGCTACTAGAAGGAAAATCACCTCTCTGACCCCAGCTGAAACCAGGACACTGAGAAAGGTTCCTCACACTCATACATCTCCATGGTGGGAGAGCAGGCGGCCAAAACCGTACCAGTGGTGCATCTACTTTGTCCTGGGCTTTTGAGCATCGTCCATAAAACGCATATTGCTGAACAACCATGATTACCCCAGTTTGAGGAAGATTACCTACGTACTGTATGTAAATGCCACTGCAGTCGTTACAAGTCGTTACAACCTTTGAGAACGAGGGAGGGCAGAGTGAGGGATTCATTCTGGGATGCAAACGCCTACCAGTGCACAGCGGCCAGAACCTGGGACCTCTTTGTTGCCCCGTTCCCTGGACCAGAGCTTGAAGGGGGGGCCGCGAGGAGCCCCTCGCCCTCAGGATACCCACGCCAGCCCTGAAAACACCCCTGGGAGCCCCAAAGCCACATGTATTAAGGCATCGATCTCCGAGTTTAACGGTAATCTTTTTTTATCTCTCCTTGATAAATCGGCAGCTCCTCGGACCGAAGCCTCCCGGTGGGGCTGACAGGAGCCCTCCTGGCCATGCCTCCCCACGCAGGCTCTTTGTCATGGCCCCTTCCCCCCTGCACATGCTGAACTTCCCCAACTTCCTAATGGGCCTCTTGGCAAGCAGCAATTTTTCTCCGAGATTATAAATTTCAGCCGTTGCCCTGATACAGCAGATGTTGGTCTTCCAGCTCTCCTCGATTGGTCCCCGGTGACAGGAACCGATCGATTTTTCGCCTCGGCCTGCGCGGGCGGATTAACACCGTGATAAATGGCTGAGGATTGATTTGCACTTAATTGACAATTTGGTGAACCTGTACTAAAACCCCGAGGTTTGGCCCCGGCAGCCAGAGCGTTCCCGGGGTAATCTACGGCCCGATCGATGAAGCCGGGCCCCGGCGCCGGCCTCGCCCCGCTGAGGCGGCGGGTGCCGACAGGGGGCAGCAGAGCCCGCGGGACGGCGGCCGCCGGGGGGACCGTTAGAAAGCAGCCGTTAAAGCCGTTACGGACCGTGCCTGAGGCGTGTTCCTTGAGGGAGGCGGCGGCTACCCCTTTCCCTTCCACACCTTTCTGTCTCCGCTCTATTCCTGGCTCCCTCCTCGGGGCACAGCGATGGCCCGGAGCGCGAAGGCTGTGCCTAAGGAGGGGATGTGCAGGGGAGCAACCTGCCCGGTAGGCTTTCTGAGGGAGTTTGCAGGAGCAGCCTTTCTGGTCGCTCTTGTCACACCCCCACCAGCCACCACCATCTCCAAGGCTGCTCGGGACAGGCCTTCAATCAATCCCTGATGCGGTGACAGCAGGGACCACGCCACTCTGCCAGGTCTGCACCAGAGAGGGAGAGAAAACCCCCAGACCTGGAGCCCCCATTTCCACACCAGTTCCACCATCAGGTCCTAAGATCTCCTGATGTCCGTCTGCCTCCTGCTACCTGTCCCCTCCTCTCTCCATGGCCCAGCTCTTCAATGAGCTATGGTTTGTGTGCTGCTGCCTTTACTGCTGGATATTCGTACCCCACCAGAACCCTGATGGCGTTCCCCTTGCCCAGCTGCTCAGGGAGCAGTTCCAAACTCGTTACCTCTGGCTAACCTGCGGCCTTATGTTTATCTTAAATGTAACATAAACTCTCCCCAGGATCAGTCACCTGGGCCTGCGGGGCTTTATGGACAAAGCAGGGAGCTGGAGTGCTGGCAGGAGTGAAAGTAAAGGGCAAGAAGGAAGTTAATTAATAAAAACTATAACCGTCTTTTGTTCCTTCCTTCTGTCATGCCAAATCCCAGAGCTTTTACCCAAATAATAGCCCCACTACAGAGTATGCATTAAGAGATAAAAGCGCTGTGCTCACAGGGCAGAGCAACATTATCCTCCAGTATTTATCCATTATTTATCACCGAGTATTTTAGAGTTGACAAGAGAAGCAGGATGAAGTCAACCTGTTGAACAACTCTATTCCATCCCATCTTGTACGAATTTCCTGAAGGGCTGCACCCCCCCAGTGAGCCTCCCCCCAGACACCCCCTAAACATAGAGGATGTCTCAATTCCAATTTTTTTTCCCCCCATCACTTTTCAATTCCAACTAACCTGGGCTTCAGCTCCCACAACAGCATCCAGGACCGCCTCTGGATTTCAGTCTCTGGATTACAACCATAATTCTGGTGAAATAAGTCGCAAACAACATTAAACCCTTCATCTCGAAGAACTACCTGAGACTTCACACCTTCTCTTCCTGCTCGCCTCAGCCCCCTCTCCCCTCTGGGAGGTTGGCATAAACTCTGCAACGAGTTTAAGCTTCGGAAACAAAAGCAGGACCAACAATTTGATGAGCCAAGAGCCTGACCAAGCAGAGTGGCCCCTGTGAGCTCCTCCAGGGAATGAGTTACGGGGACCGCAGCAGGCGTCCCCTCGCAAGGGGCTCTGTCACTGCACAGCAGCCCTTCCTCTGGGGCAACCCGGCTTTGCGGAGCACACGGAGATGAGGTGGTGGTAAGGCCCCGATTGAGGGCTGTGGGTTTAATTTACATCTACCTGCTGCCTGTCTAACTCGCACACCTGGGCTGCTCACCAGCTTCAGGTTCTCTTTGGGACAGAGTGGTTGTCACTGCCTTTTCCTTTGCTGCGTGTCTTGGCTTTGAAGCTGCCCAGGGTACTGGCCACTGGCTTTGCATTGATTTTGAAGCGGTGAAGGGACATTTCACTAGCACAAGAATGGTAGGGTGAGGGGAGACGAAGCCTTCCCAGATTTTGTTGGTTTTGTTCCTCTTAAAAGCCAAATACAAAGAAATAAGCTTTGTTTTACCAGAGAGCAGCACTCCAGCTCCCCTTCACCCAAGGAAGCCCAATACTACCAAAAGCTTCAGCCCACCTTCCCTCTAAGGCAGCCTTCTGGGCTATTTTGTTACACTGGTTGTAAAATGGAATGGAGATAGAGAGAGGCAATTAATTACCTGGGATAAAGACAAGTTCTTTTTAATGTCACCTGTAGCTTTGTGGCATCTCTGTATTGATTACACCAGAGGGAAACTAGCAGGTTACAAGCCAAGTCAGAATGCACCGTCAATACATTTAATGGGAATTGAAAAGAAGTTTGCTAGTTAATTAGGAACCATATCAAAAGAAGTCTAAAATTACACAGAAAGAAAGATTTAAAACTTCTCTGTCCCCACAATGACCCCTACTCCTGCCTACAGCTTTCTTTTGTAATCCTCACACTCAAACCTCTTTGTGTTCTGTGCCTGGAAAAATAAGAATGGGGCTGATAGTGCCAGTAAGCAAAATAACTCTATAGTTATTTATTATGCCAACAACTGTTATAGCTCCTTATTATGGAGAGGGTTGAAGTAATCATACGTTCAATAGTTTTATTTCCTTATGCAAGAATCAGTAGGTTACGTACAAGGATTGTGCTGCTGATACTGCTAGGATGAAGTAGCATCCTCTGTCACCTTCAGCACAGTAACAGTTGGTGAGTACCCAGCATTAGGGTTTTAATTATCGGACACACACAAATAATGTATTAGAAATTGATTTGGTTTTTAAGAATGTTCTAGTAGTGTGAAAATAGCCGGTAATTAACCTATGATTAGATAGATTTACCTCCCTTAGCAAAGCAGAGCAATCTCTGAAAGCTTACATTTATCAACTATTTCACTGTTAATCCTAAAAAACAAATGAGAAGCTCATATGGCCTTGCTGGGGACACAGAAATTGTAAAGAATGGTCAGAGTTCTCACCTTGTGGAAAACAACCAACCAACCAAACAAGAGCAAGGATTTTAGATGCAGAAGATTTAGGATTGTGCCTGTGCTTTTATTAGACTCCTAAGCTGTATGCAAAGACACAGACTGCTAATTGGATGTTAAGTGTTCAGTAGTTGTTCAGAAAAGTGCTACTGGTGGAAAATGGTTACATCCTAGAAACAGCAGGAGCTCTTGGTTTGTAGGGTTTTGCACCATGTATCACAACATCGAATCCTAAACTCCACAGCAATCCCGAGTCCAGCAGCTGCTGCCATCCAGTATTTCTGGGGAAAAGGCAGTTTATCAAAATGTGTGAGCTCAGGGAGAGAAGAGGAGACACAGTAAACACCAGGCAATATCTTTATCAAAAGATGGAAACTTTCTTCCATTAGATGGTTACCCTGGTGCCTGCTTCAGCTACAGATTTCCCCGTGGTAAAGTTCACTGTTCTCAGAGCGTTTCACTGCTCTGGGGGGGAATATCTGGGGGGAAATTTGAGCAGTGACAACAGTGCCTTTTGCGAGTTCACTTTCTGAAGTCGGGGGTGTGAGGTGGCAGCCTCTAAATTTGTGCATTCAAATCATTCCGGAAGAATTATTATTTCCATTTCCATAACAGCTTTCAGGCCAAGGATTTCAAATCACTGACTACCCACAGATGAATTAAACTTCCACCTGGCAGGTACAGGAATATTATTATCCATCATTTTAGCAGAGGGAGGTTCTGAGGCAGTGCACAGCTCGGAAAGAGAACCCGCACTTGCCAGCTCTCTGCCCTGTTTTCTAGGAGCACCCTTCCAGGGAGCAGGTTCAAGATTAGGCATTTTTGGCAAAATCCCCAGCTCACTGAAGACAAGGAGCAGCCATCTGCTGGCTCCTGTGGGGTCAGGGTTTCATCCAAAGACTTGAAAAACTTGTCAGCTGCTAAGTTGCTGTATTTCCTGCGCTTTTACACTGGAGCTCTTAATAAAGAGACTTCTCTCTAAAAACAAACAAGGAGGAATGGGAATGAGCTGTGCCTAATCAGACAGGTCAGTGCAGCAAAGGAGACTGACTGGCTTGAATTTCTCATTCGGATGCTCTTCAATGCTACTTGTTCTTTGAGCCTGATGATGGAGCCAAGCCTGGAAATGGAGGGATTTGAAAAACAACAGGAAGAAATTCCATATCCCCTACCTGTCCTGGGAAATGTTACAAGAGACCTGGGGATAATTATTACAGGGCTGTACCCACGGCAATCTGGGTCTGCCCCAGGTGACAAAGGGTTAAGCCCGGGTTATTTTGAACAATAGATTTCACTTTATTTTCCCGTTTTCTACTTTGCAGACTTACATTCTGGGGCTTTACCACTTAATCCCCACTGTAGTAATAAAATTTTTTTAATCCTGTGTTTAAAATATGAGATTTACTTGTCAAAATCTGGATATACAGCAGGAATTATAATCACTGTTCAGCAAAAGCAATTCCCCTCAAGTTCAGGCTGGCGTTTGGTAGAGTTTGTCAGGTGCTTTGTGTTAGTGCTGGAGGTATGTGGATTGCAGAGGTCAGAGCAGCTTTCCCTCAGCACCGAGGACACAATAAGTTCACAAGAATTCTGTAGGTACCAGCTCAGGTTTCCCTTTTTTCTCTTTTTCTTATTTTTAATCAATCTATTCTTTCTGTGGTGTTAACAGTGACACCGGCTCCCTCGGCCAGCACCTGCCAAACAATTACTGTCTGGCAAGTCCTCGGCCAGAGCCAAAATGCAGAGCAGGTTTGCCATGTCAGCATCTCACAGCCACATCTGGGCAGCTCTTAGCTAAGGCCTGTGGCACAAGGCTTCAGTTAGGCAGTTTTAGGTAGTGGTGGGAAGTATGACCTGGAGAAGACTTCAGGAGAGCCCTGCAAGCCTCAGCAGAGATCACTCACCTGCACTGAGCACACTGAGCAGATACAGGAGAGCCAGACCTCCTCAGCACGGGCACTGCTTCAACAGGTCAAGGCTAAACTTTGATTCAGTAACAGATGTGAGATCTAATACAGATTAACATCCAGTTGACAGCCTTTTTGGGAGGGTGAATTCCAGCCTGGAGGACACATAGGACCGAGCCACTTGAATAGTAAACTTGAAATATATTCTTCACTTAAAAATTTATATTCTGCACCCAGTATTTATCCAGAGCAGCTTTGGAATGTGCCACCCACACCTACCAATCTTTTGTTAGAGTAATGACAAAAAGGATTAAACTCCTCTATGTTTTAGTGTGAGAAAATTAATGCCAATATCCCTGAGCTGTTTTGTAAATTCTTAAACAGCTGTAAGTTCTCATACACCTACACGTTTCCAGTATAGAATCATGCTGGTACCTGTGTTTCCCAACAACAGGTCTCCAGGAAAAAGGTTAAGTGCCAATTTATCAGCAGTTACGTCTGAATTTGTGTGCTTGGCTTGGAGACCAGTCAGCTGGGAATGTTGTGTTTGTCACAATGTCACCTTCCTCAGTGTTGATCCTATCCCAGGCTGTGGGGAAACAAGAAAAGGAAGTCACTGCTTATTTGTTTTTTCCTATAAAACACAAAATCTGCTACTTTGGTAACTGCACCATTTCCTTTGTGGTTTTTTGCAGCTCATCTCACCCTAATGATTCCAAAAGGAAAGGAACATACTACAGTGAAGTAACCTACATTTGTGGCAGGGGATGCTAGTTATTCCGGGGTGAGGCTTCACAGAATACTTGGTTATTTCAGCACTGCTTTGGGATTGTTTCTAAACGAGCCACTATTTCAACTGAACAGCCTTTTGTCTTGTTCAATGGCAAGAACACTTCCCCTTTCTGGCTAAAAGGAGGTTTAAATCTAGATAAGAGGGGGGGAAAAAAGCTAGGAATAGTGATTATTTTCTCTTAATGGAAAAATATAAGCAACTATCAAACTAAATCAGCTTCATGCTAGACATGACAGACTTAAGCACTTTGAAATGATTTGTTTTTAAATGATATTATGATTTCATGGTGGAAACTGCAATACTTTTTGCTTCACCAGGTCTTATCAACCCGTTCCTTACACAGCAGAGACACCACTAAGCAGGAACTGAGGACACTTATTAGTAGCAGTGGTGATAAAATTGCACACTTGTATTTGTACCGTGCCCACAGGTCTCTGCCAGGCCCAGGCCATGTGATGACACAAGGCTGGCTTTACCCAAAAGACCTTTTTCCTGGGACCTGCTCTGGTGGCATCTTTCAGGGCCGGCAATGGGGACAGAGCTGCTGACTGTGCCACCCAAGTCACACCTGCATCCAGCCCTGGCTTTTTCCCTGCTTGCTAAGCCACTGCTTCATCCAGGCAAAAAACTTCAAGGAGCACATCAAAAGCCTTTAAAATGCAATCAGCCTTCAGCTGAAAATCACCTCTGAGGTAGCCTGACTTGAAAGCCTGTGCCACAGAACCAGCTGCAGGTTGCAGCTCCAGTAGCTTGATAAACATGAAGCTATCCCCCCTGACTCAGACCCAGCACAAGCTCCCTTCCCAGCAGGTCCAGATGCATCTTTGTCCAAATACCGTGACCTACACTGCAACCGATGTAGCCAACCTTTCCATCAAGAAAGGCTTGATTTATTGTGAACAAAGAACAACAAATCACAGGCTTTCAGATTTATGGCCCCCAGGATCTGAATTGACCGTACAGCAAAGCAGCCTTTCCAGCACTCTATTCATTTCTTTAATAAAGTTGAAGATGTAAAATATGCATGCATGCAGAGCCACCTGATCTGAATTTTATGTAAAGTGCACAATAAGTTTATGGATGGTAGTAATGTATGACTCCTTGTAATTTCATTATGTAAAAAGACACAGTTGGGATCTCTTAGGCCCCTATTTAAACATTTATGAATTAAATAACAGAATGTATGCAAGACTGGGATTGGAGAACAACATTTTCCGACAGGCAGAATTGATGGGGAAGGGGTTTCAGTATTTTATGAGGCTGTAACAATCTCTTCGTCGCCCAATTAGGAGAGAGAATCTGACAAGGAGGGGGGGAACCCCAAAGGAAAGCAAAAAAAATCTGTCAAGATGAAGAAAGCAAAACTTAGTGCAAATGTAGGACCCTGGGGCAAACTCACCCAGTTCCAGGGTCAGATCTGGGTACAAGCTTCAGGACTTAGATCTGTCACTCAGATGGCACTAGAAGAGGTTCTTGCCTTCAGTGGCCTGTTGTTAGCGCAGCAGCAGAGTCTCAGGGTAAGCACCAGAGCCCTGCCCAACCACCAATAAAAGCAGCAGCACCAGAGAGCCCAAATTCTATGAGGAGTCCGCTGATGAAGTGGAAACAATTACATGGGTGATCTCGGAAAGTTGCTGTGTGAGCCCTTCCCCACAGAAGTTTAAGGACGCCCTCAAGCACATCCAGTTATTTCCATTCAAACCGCACCCCGAGACTGGTGGTGACACCCAACAGCCCCAGCTGCGTCCCTGGAGCTCCAGTGTGAGAATTCAGGGCACCTAAGGGTACTATAGCAGCCGTGTTGACTATGGACAAGCTTTTGCTATGCCTTGTTAGACTACAAAACCCAAACACACACCACATCCGAGCCCTGTGTCTGTTCCTCCCCTCACAACCCCCCGAAGATCTTGTGGTTAATCTCGTTAAGTACTGTAAACTCCTTGTGAATTAGTTTGGTCACAGCAGCGGCATAACCAAGGTAGAAGAAGGACCAAGTCAATTTTGGGTTTATGATGGCGTGTGTGGAACACTTCATGCCCCAAGTTAAGTAAACTCCCACCTGTTTGGGCAATACCTTTTGGTCAATAGAAATGCCATTATTTAAACTATC
Organism: Jacana jacana; assembly: GCA_013400555.1. Taxonomy (NCBI): domain Eukaryota; kingdom Metazoa; phylum Chordata; class Aves; order Charadriiformes; family Jacanidae; genus Jacana; species Jacana jacana. The sequence continues at coordinate 154,612 of VZTM01036948.1, forward strand.
ACAATCAATAAATTGGATTTTGCTTTTGCAAGTGAAAGGGCTGTTATTTTTCATACAGTTTGTCAATAGGCTCCAGGTTATGAGATATATGAAAGATTCTACACAGGCCAGAGAGTTATGAGCTCTCAGGCAGATGAATTATTTAACTTCTTTTTGCTTCTATAAAAAATAGAGAGATGGCCAAAACGGATGCCATAAATTGTGGGTTTGATGTAGGATTTCCATCTTTTCTTGTCTGATCTAAAAAGCCTGGGTTCTTTGTACTGAAAATCCTTTTACCATTTGCATCCATGCGGGGATAGACATTATTACACACTGAAATACTGGCCCGTGAACTGGACTTGCACGTGAAGACTTACTACACACACAGACTGAGAAGCAAAAATGTGCAGTTCTGGCTGGAAGCTGAAGGGAAAGAGGTCATCACAGAATCATGGAATCATTCAGGTTGGCAGAGACCCTTGGGATTGAGTCCAACCATCTGCCCTACTCTACAAGTTCTCCCCTACACCAGATCCCTCAACACCACATCCAATCTACTCTGAAACACAGTCAGGGATGGGGACTCCACCACCTCCCTGGGCAGCCCATTCCAGTGACTGACCTTTTCTTATACAGGAAGGGTGTTTGCCAACCAGCATGGGAACACTGCTCTCCACAGAGAAGTAAAAAACACTGTGTCCTAACAAAGAGCCCTGGCAGCCATTCTCCAGGACACCACACTGGATGGGCAGGAGCAATGCTGCTTCCTAGGACACTTCTGGTCCCAGTGTATAGCCCAAAAAAGGGCTCAGCTCACCAACACCAGCCTGGCCCAAGCTGTAAGGTCATCCAGGGAACTGCAGTGCCTGAAGATGCTTCCTTCCCTCCCCGACTCTCTCCAGAAAGGCTCCCAGCTCCAGTCCCAGTGTATCACAGCCAAGGAAGAGGCAAAAGGGCAGTTTTACCTTCCCTTTTTCCCCCTGACATCTCCCCCTGTCACTCATGGTTCTCTGCCACAGTCTGGCAATTACCTGTCCCCACGAGCTATTGTAAGGAAAACTCAGACCCTGTATTAGGATATTGCTTCCTTTCCCCCACCAGCCTGTGCCTGAAGCACTCTAAGACAGCCTGCTCTGCCCTCGCCATTTCCTTACCCAATCCACTCTAGTTAAATACCTTTTTCATAAGGAGTTTTAAATTATAAGTCTAAATGAGGCCAATAAATTATACTTCATATAATCCTGTGCACATCATTTTCTCGCAGAAAAGGCTCCAAAGAAATATTTTCCATGCCACCACCTATGTTCCCATCCCTTTGCAATATAACATTTATTCTAATATTAAAATGGCAGCTGCTCTATAAATTGTGAATCATTAGCACTCTTCATTGATTTTTCCCTTGCAGCCTGCAACCCTGGACAGCCTCCGCGTGTGAATATCAGTCTATTGGATTGAGATTCATATCCTATTTGAGGGTCAAAGACCGAGACCCCGTGAGCTTGAACTTCTATCAGCCTAAAGCTGATCAATACCTGGAGATATATTTGATCCTGGCTGCTAGCACAGATTAAGTGGCCATAAATACAATCAAAAACGTGAGGCTGCTGGGATAAGTGGCTGGGGAACGGGAGCACAACCGCACACGTGGAGGCTCCTGTGGGCTTTCTGGGAGCAGGGACCAGCCTCCAGGTCCTTCCTCAGCCCAGGGCTGGGTCCTGTGCTTTTGGGGAAGGGGCTGCAGGCTCAGCCCAACACGCATCACTGCTGGTGGAGGTAGGAAAAGAGGATTTGTAGCTTCAGAGACCTCAGAGACAGGATGTCGGTGTTCTCCAAGATGGGTGTTCAGGGTTGGACACAGGACACCTCCCACAGTCCACACCCAGGGTATCCCAGCTTTGATCCCACAGTCCACACCCAGGGTATCCCAGCGTGTTTTGGATGCAGCTGCACAACCACCACTGTGCTCCGCTCCGGCACCACGGGTGGGCACACCGGGGGGGGTTAATTGGAAAACATCCAACAAATGAGTTCCTCTCTTTCCCCTCTTCCCTCTCAGCCTCCTCCTCCATCTCCAGGCAAAACTTTAAATATATGATTAAAGTGACCTATTAAAGAGGAGAGACCCATTCCATTTGAGTATATTAATGAGGATTCTGTGCTGGCTGAGGAAGAAAAGAAAAAAATCCATAATCATAAGCCTTATTAAAGAACAATATCCTTCGAGGGCTTTTTGTTTTCCCCTTTAGATAATGTGAAGCCATGAAAAATAGACATAGAAACAGAAAGGAATAGAGACATCATGCTGCACCGCCACAGAGACCGTGGCACTCAGGGAAATTACCTTCCTATTTTTAGGCATGTTTACAACATGCCTATTTGCAGTATTACCTTTGATCCTAAACTCTAATTTGAACAATTCTTTTAAATGCTTGGGAGATCCAGGGTGGAAATAATTAGATATGGCATGAAGTCAACAGGTCAGTCTGAAAAAGCAGGGGACTCAGTCTGGCAGGGAGTGGTTGTTAGAGGGGATGTAGGATGTGGCCTGTGTCTGGCCGAGTGACAAAGGGCAGAAGCCACCCATGGCTGCATGGGGAGGGACCCGTGGCCCAGGCAGCCACCCTGGGGCATCTGCAGGGCGCAGCCTCCTACTCCAGCACCTCCACAGCTGACTTCAGGGGAGAAGCCACTCTCCAGCCACAGTCAAACACAAGCTGGTGTTTATATTTACATGCTTCCATGTCCTTGTGGTGTCCTTGTGGGAAGAGACTTCATTATCATAAAGAATATGTTTTTATTCCCCTACATAAGTACTACTTATTATAGTCTCATATATTTTCTGACACAACCAGGGGGTCTTTATTGTTGTACATCAAGGTCACTGACAAGTAATATATTCAATCTATTAAGTTATTAGGGAGATAAATAATTTGGATGCAAGCTGAACTCTGAACTTTTACCTTTTCCCCTGCCAGCCGGGTAGTTTCTTGGCGTTCATACTAATCTCGCCTGCGCTGGAACAGTAATTCCATTAGGGCTATGGCTGCAGCTGTACATATGCAATGACCTCAAATACAATTTCTTTATGGAGATGGGCAATAGGAATATTAAAATTTTAAGCCAAAGAGGATGTAATGTAACTTTACATTATTTATTGTAGACACAAATCCTTTATAATATTAAAGGATAAAGAATTAATAAAAGAAAGATCCCATAAACAATCCATAAAGTCAAATGTAGTTCTTGATTTAATGCAATTGCTTCTTAGTGTCTCCTGGTTATAGACTTGCACCTCATTAAAAAAATGTGGTCAAGAATCAAGAGTGTCCTGACCAACTCGATGGTCCCTAGGATATCCAGGGATATCCACTCCTCAGCAGGTTTGGGACTAATCTTAATTCAGATGTTATTAAATTTAATTAGCTCCTAAAACAGGATCTCTGCACCAGGGGATCTCTTGCAGCAGAACTTCAGAGCAGGCCCATGCCAGCCAGGTCCTCATGCTGCCAGGAGACCTTGGGGTAGGCTTTAACCCAGCAGTGCCCTGGGGGCACCTCTAGTATTTAGGATTTGTTTTTTTCCCCCCATCCTGATATTCTACTAAACAGTTCCCATTCCTGATAAACAGTAGCTGCAGTAACCGTGTGCCTTTGCAATCGTAATACCCCAGTGTCACGTGCTGACTTTCGGGCTTCTGGGCCAGGCTCTGAACACCAGTTGCACTCTACAGTTTTAAACTGGGATTTCAGTCTCTCTAGAGCAGAGGCACCCTCAACGCCCCAACACCTTTCTCTGGGCTGATGTCACACCGTATGTCTAACGGGTGCTGACAACCTGCGTGTGAAAGCTGTTCCCGTGTCAATTCTCATTCTAATTTAGACTGGGGATGTCAAGAGGATGTTTTCAGCAAGGTCCACGTCAGTAGCTTAAATAATTAACTAAACTTTGGAAAGAGCTTTCCTCTAATGAGAGGAGAATGAAAGTAGGAAAGAAAAAGCAGTAAGACTTTCCTACCATGACGATTAATTTTACTATTACAAATACCAGTACATTCAGATATCTCCTTGTTTTAAATAACAGAATACTTAGTTTAATGAAAAAAGAAATTTGAATAATGGAAGTTGCCTCATCAAATTTTAAACACCCAGATGCTCCCAGTAACTGTCACCTTTCACTAGAAATCTCCAAATTCCTATTGCAAAAATGGGGGGTCCTGGGCACAAAACAGCCCCCAGTGCCCAGCCCAGACCCGCAAAGGCCGCCCTCAGCCCCTGGGAAGTGGGAGCTTTGCCCATTGACCGTGATTGTGAATGTTTTCAGACTACTATGGACCAATAAATTTATTGATCCAAATTTGAGGGTTTTCCTAATTTTTTTTCCTTTTATTGGCAGTGCTTATTGTGCATTTGGGCTGGTCCAGCTCTGCTGTTACAAACACTAGCTTTTGTATCGTGATAAGCCATGAACAAAATTCACTTTATGCTACCACTTCTAAATCAGATGTCCCACACGCACAATTAATTGAGATTTAATCAAAACTATTGCTCACAGAATAATTACCCATCAATTATAAGGGACATTTACTGAAGATGAATCATACCTGTGTATTACACAGCTGTTAATCCTCCTCTGGCATGCCTTAAATCGTTAATTGGTGGTTACTGAACTCACAAAAAGGAGTCATTAAGTAGTTAAACTGCGGTGAAGCTGCTCAGTATTGCTCAGAAGGGCTGGTGGCCCCGTTCTTGAGGGTGGGCACACAGTCAAGCAGAGCAAAGAGCTTTGGGACCCTCCTGCAGCAGCTGGTCCCTGACCCAAGTCTGCCATTAAATAAAGCCACATCCCACCAGTGATGGATGGGTCTGTCAGGTGGACACAAGTGCTAAGTAGCACCACTGCATTCTGGAGGAGGGGGGGGGGGCTAGCTCTCTGGGTACTCCCCTTGGCATCAGGGTAGCTCTAGGCCCTTTAAAATGAGCCGTCCTGCCCAAGGCAGGGGTCTCCTCCAGCCGGCGTGGGCTGGGTTATTGCCACAGCCTGCCAGGGAGTACAAACCCTCATTCTGCCGAGGGAGGGACACAGGAAGGTTTAGCTTTGCTGTTGCAAATCAAAAGAATGACATGGATTTGTGGCCTATCATCTTTGACAGCCTCCTTTAAACTGCTTATTTTAAAACAGGATAAACAGAGGATTAATAACCTTGCAGAACACAGAGAGCCTGGTTCCTCCCAGGGCAAAGGGAAGAGGGAAGCCTTTGCAGCATCTCTCCAGCAGCTGGGTGAGGATCTCCCCCACCTCCTGCCCCTGCCCTGCACCCTGGAAACTGTGTTCCCAGAAGTGATCTTTGACCCCCTCAGCCCACCTAAAAATGTTCTGCCAGTTCAAGATATACCCCTGATTCGGTTACAGCCATTAGTAATACAGAAACTTGGCTTGCCCTTCCACTGCTTGAATTAGCCGGGGGAGAGGTCAGCGTGGTAAATCTGAACTTTTTCTTAATCATCAAAATAAAATCATTTCAAGGTCAAGTCATATTTCAACACTGAGGAATAGAGTCTTTCCTCCTCCCACCCCCCCTTCAATTGGATAGGGATGCCCATTCAGAATATATGTGCAAGTTAAAGCTGTTGAAAAACGGTTCCCCCCCCCACTAGCCGCAAACGCAGATGTATTTTGTAGAGCGCAGCTACACTGAACAGGATTATTTCATCCCAGTCTCCTTGTCACTCCAGAGTTTCAGGGCAGATTTTTCCATCCAGCACAGCTGGACAGCCCCCCAGAGCCTGCAGGGTGGAAGGGTAAGTGAGTAGGGAAGAGCGAGAAGGTCGCTTTCACACTTCTGCAAGACCTTGCCGACTTGAAAACGCCACATTTTCAGCAAAGCAGCAGCACATCTAATAAATCACATCTGTACACTGCTTTATTCAAAGGCACTGACAGTTTAGGATTGACGACACCCAGGGCAACCTAGTGTCAAGCACTCCTAATGAAAACTATCCCATTTTGCTCCAGTAGTAGCAGCTGCCAACAGACATAATCTACTGGCATATGGAGAAGGCCATGCTAATCCCTGCAAGGTCATTAACAAGAGGGTGAAAATTACATGCAAAGCACCAGCTGTGGCATCCCCTGCTCCCTCACACTTGATGTTGCAGGGGCAGCAGAGGTGAAAAATGCAAGTACATCTCAGCAAGCCAAGCATTTCCATTAAGAGCACAGCTATTTCCACCCCCCCTTCCCTAAACCAAGGCTCAGAACTGTTGAAATTCTTCCTGTGCAGAAGAGCAGAACGCTTTTCATAAGTGCCACCTGCTCTCATAGTCAGCAATGACTCCAGGAGAGAGTAGCTTCGAGTCAGCATCACCATGGGGTGGCTGGAGCAGACAGGCTCACCAGGTCTTGGTCCACCCTGTGATGCAGGCTGTGCTCTGCCACTGCAGGAGGCAGGTACCCATGTGCCCTCCTCCCTGGGAGCCTGTCATCACTGGCAGTGTTGCCTTTTGTGGGACAGATGTGGGGCTTTCCCTTATCTGATGCTGAGAACATCCTTACATCCTTCTCTCCAAGCATTTTTCTTTAAGCCACTGTCAAATTTGTACCTTAATTTTTGACTCCCACTCCATACTTCCAGTCTCTGCTGGCTCAGCCTCCTCAGATCTAGGACCTCATCTCCTGTATTCATGCAGTGTTTTGCACTGGTATTGATGCTTGGGAGGCAGCGGGTACCGAAACCCACAACAGATCTTTTGTGTCCCAGGTGTCAGTGACACCAGACACAGATGAGCCCCAGCTCTGTGCTGCTGCTTGGGACTGGGTCTTTGCCAAGTGTTTTACACACAGATTTTCTGCTTCTCTCCCGTGTTCACAGAGCACCAGGGTCCAAGGGTCCTCACAGCACCGAGGAGCAGCAACACTACACAGGGCTAAGGGGAAGCTAAATCTCTGACCTCTCTTCCCTCCAACCTTTAATCTGCACATAAGGATCCTGTCCCTTCAGGCTCACCTCAGGTTTACATATTTAACACTTACATGCACATACAAGCTCCACTTCCATAATCCCAAGCTCACTCACAATTATCCGTGCGAGAGCTCCAGATCTGGTTTTGTCTTTTCATTAAATCACACAAACATTTTTATAAGCAATAAATCAAAAAGTCTGTTAACCCCCCCCCCCCCCCC
>VZTM01036948.1:165716-176729 GCA_013400555.1 Jacana jacana
ATTAATTTAGATTTCCCGCTGCCTTGTTAGACCAGCTGGATGTGGCACGCTTCATCTTCCCTGCAAACAGTGCCGCCGCCCCGCTGGGACACTCAGCACTTTATAAACCTGTCAAGCCCTTAAAGCNGTGGGGGGGGAAGGTACTGCGTGATTTATTTTAAAGCTTCCAAGCTGCTGCAAACGGCGGTGCTTTGAGAGCATATGTATGTACATGGGAAACGGGAGATTGTCTCCAGCATCATTTGCATTTGTCCCTTCCCTCCCTCCTTCCTTCCCTCCCTCCCTCCTGCAGTGAGTGCTTGTAAAAGGCCTTATCCTACAGAAGGGGCTGGAATACTTCTGCTTCTGCAGAAATCAGAGACTGCTGGGTGCGGAGCACCTGGTCGAGCTGGTTTTCATTTACAAAACATATTTTTCTCCCAGTTCCCAGCACCTCCAACACCGATTTATTTTCTTTACTCTTCTGAGACAAGCTTCAGAGGATTTCTTGTTTGTTTGTTGGGGTTTCTTTTTTTAACAACCAACCATCGATCCAGCATCCCTGTGACCTGCCCCAGGGCTCCCTGCCACCCCCGGCAACTCACACCCCGCGTGTCCTGGCATCCCCGGGGGCTTTTCCTTCTGCTCCGAGCGATGCCAGTCCCTGGAGCCACAGGGCTTTGGGCTCGGAGCCGCAGGTTGGTCCCTGCGAGCCGTGCTCAGCTGGCTGACGCTGGCTACCTCCCAGCTGGAGGGGGCTACCGGCTCCCGGCCTTGCTGCTTTCCCTGCCACCCGGCGGTTTGCTCAGCCTGACAAGTCGGCATCTGATGAAGTCTCTGCCGTTTGGGTCCCTCGGGGTTTGTGATATGACTGCAGCAGGTCCCGGCCATTCTCCGCAGCCCAGCATGTTGTTGCTTCATTAAACGCCAAATTGTTACATTAATTCTAACTGCCCTGTAGAGATGTAGCTGTCAGGAATGATTTACTCGCCTCCAGCTGACTCTCTGAGACTTTTTACAGGCTCCTGTGTAGGAGCTGGAAGAGGCCGGTGCCCGGGTGGGAGCGGGACATGGGGCGTGCGTCCAGCCAGATGCTGGCAGCAAGTGGCTCTGCCCTCCCTGGGGAGACTGAGATGCTCTTCAGCCCACAGTGGAAAAATAACCAGGGAGCTAAAAAAAGGTGTGGAGGGTTTGTTTTTCTTTTTGGTCTGGACTGGTGGTGACTGAATTTGCCTGTTAAAAATGCAGCATCTTTGCTGGAATATGTATTGGGTCAAAACCTCTGGGACGTCTCCCTCACCCTCACCGGCAGCTCCCTCTCTCGGGGTTATATGTAAGTGTCAAAAAGCATCTCTGGTGAGTGAGGACTGAGCCGTTTGCTAGCTTTCCTCTGTGTTTTCCCCGGGTTCAGAGCAAGAATCTCAGCGCTTCACACACAGCAAATGAGTCAGAAGAAGGGAAAGGCAGCCAGGTCCCCCCCGTTCGGATACTGGTCCCTCGGGAGCATCGCTGCTCCCAGAGCCAGGGGGTGTTGGCCAGTGCCTGTCTGCTGCCAGTTGCCCAGTCCCAGAAGCTACACCAGGTCTCCTTTATTCATTTGTTAGGAATTCCACGAGTCTTCATTCAAAATGGAAAGAAGACAAAACATCCTGGTAGCTGATATGCAGTTTCTGCCTATAAACCAAAAGGGACCGTTTAAATAGCTTCTTCTGGGAATCACTGAGTTTTCTGTGGGCAGGACACATACCTTCCTGACACTCCGCTCACACACACCTATATATGTGTATCCTGCAAGAAAAATAATACACAGAAACTGTGTTCTAACATGGAGAAGTTCATTTAAATCCAGAAGCCTTGCATATTTGGCTATTCAATTATTTTTCATCACCGGATTGCAAAATGCTGGGCACAAAAGCAGTGCTTTCTGCACCCTAAATCGTGGTTTTACCCAGGCCCTGTTCCCTGTCCTCTACCCCCGTGTGCCAACAAACATGCCTGCACGGGTGGTTTAGTGGAAAATGCATCATAAAGATGTCAGAAAGGAAAAAAAAACCACAACAATTTAAACACCTTTGCTTTTTTTTCTCAGCATATTTTTGCTGGTTTTCTTGTCAGACCTTAACAAAGTAATTTTCTGCTTTTAAGTGTTATTTCGGTGTATAAATCATGCAGGTCTTTGCTTTCCTGCCCTGTTCCTGCAGACTTTGCTGCTCTCACTGCACTGGGCAGTGAGAAAACCTTTACTCATGTGCCCTGACACACCTGGGAGAAGCCACCAGAGGGGACCCTGAGGTGACCTGGCCCCAGCCACCTTCCCTGCTCCCCATGGGTGAGGGATTTCACCTGACCCATGTCTCCAAAGGGACACTAATCTCCCCAAAGTGGCACTAAGATCCCCAAGCCCTGTACCCCACAGAAGCAGGCTGTCCCCAGGCCAGCCCTAGGACCCCAGCTGGAGACATCCTCCCATTTTCCACCTTGGATCAGGCTGGATAAAGCCCATGTTCCCCATCCCTGCTTGCTTGGGCTGGCACTGGGCTGCTCAAGTTGTAGCTCCCACAGGAGCTGTGTGCGGGGAGATGGGCATCCAGCATCCACCCTCCCAGCCAGAATCACGGGCACTGGGTTACTGCGAGGGACAGAGGGTACCCTGCAGAGCTGAGAGCCCTGTGGAAACTCCAAAAAATATTTAACAGTAGTGTTTCTCCTTCCTGGCATGAAGGGTTTGCAGTCAGTGGCCTCATACAGGGAATCAGAATGAGGAAAAAAGAGTTAATTCTACTGTTTGACGCAAAACCTAATCATTTTGCTGTGTCTACAGGGGAGGCGAGTTTAGGAGCAACTGCTTCTAAAAGATTCATATGCTGTTTGGGAAAAAAAAAAAGGATTCAAAAAGGATCCATTTGTTAGATTTTCCTCCCTGAGAGCACAAAAACTTTCCTGTCTCCCGTGTCAGGCACCCAGCGAACCAGCAGCGCTTGTAAAGCTCACCTGCAAATGGAGCCCTGCAAAACCGCTCTTCCTAATTCTGCTCGGGTTTTACAAGCTGCCAGCCAGTTGGACAGTGTCAGTTTTATTTGCTTCCTTCAAATTGGTTTTCTTTTTAACGGGAAGAAAGCATTTATATTAATGGAAGCCCTGAGCCTCAGCCCTGAAAGGAGAGGCTGAAATGCAACCCCTGCATTTTAGATCAGGGCGTTTGGGGAGCTCTTCTCCGTGTTCAGGCGAGCAGAAGCACCAGCAACTTTCAGCCCGTCCTGCCTTTCAGAGCAAAACACAAAGGGAGAGCGTGACATTTGCATTTCTTCCTCTCTTAAACGAATCCATCCGCTGGGAATTCCCAGGGCGAGAGGAACAACAGCGCCGGTTATTTGCTGGGAGGGAAAAGATAAAACAAAAATGAGATCAGTAACATACGTGTTCAATTACTACAGGATCCAGACAGGGGGTTTACAGCAGCCTCGTTACCCTCAACACTTCTGTCTTTCTGCTTTCATTTCCTTCTTTTTTAGGAAAGAAGGGTATTTTTTTACTCTTTTGCAGGAAAATGTTATCTCTACTTGAACTGCCAAAATGTTTTGATGGCAAACACTTACCCGGCTTTGGTGGGGGTGTTTCCAGACCACAGGGCAAGGGAGGAGAAACCACACAATTCCTGAAAACACAGACTGTCCATTTTCTGTCTGAGTGAAGTTTTGTAATTTGCTTTTTAAAAAAAATCCCCTCGTTTTCTAATGACTCCATACGTTTCCTTGTCCTTGTGATGTACCTATGGGCTCGCAGCAACAGTTGGCTCTTTATTGCCCAGTTCTGGAGAAGAAAAAGCAGCCCCAGGCTCCTGCTGCTGAGCCCAGCTCTGGTGTCAGCCTCAAGAGCTCAGACCCCAGCGAGGCAAATTTCTGCCCTGGCTGCAGGAGACGCAGCTTCACCCATCTGAGCAATCCCCCAGGAGCAGAGAGACAAGAAAATTTGCAAGTATCACCCCCAGCTCCAAGCTGGTGGGGTGGTTTTACACCCAAAGCTCTGTGGTGTCCCACAGTGGGGTTTCTCCCTTCCCCTGCTGTAGCTCTTGGACCGGGTCTCCTGAAAAATAATAATTCAAAAAAAAAAGAGTGAGTTTCTCTTTTGAGTGAATATTGCAGCACTAAGGCAGGAGGCATGTACCTGTTTTGCTCTGGGCAGGCTGCTGCTAGCCCACTGAGGGCACAAACGGGACGTGTTCCTTCTCCTCGGGTGCATAACGGGAGGGGGGGAAGCTGTAAAGCTGCTCACGCAGCGCTGGAGGTTAACAAGGATTTTGCAGGTTTCAATCTTTCTGCAAATATTGTCAGTACCGGCTCGTTTGTGCAGGTGTCAGTGTCCCACCTTCACCGAGCAAAGCAGGGAGTGGTGGCCACACGCTATGGCAAGCACACGTCCCCCCATGGCCACAAAACAGCGAGGGTGATGATAGGAAGAGACCAGGGACAACGTCACCCTGTTCCAGCAGTGGTGATGTGTCCTTTAGAAAAGGTAAGGAATAAAAGCCTGGATTTTCCAAGCGTCACAGCCGGATGTCTGGTGAGTCCTGGGGGCAATGGTGCTGTGCTGGGGTGCCAGCAGCCTCCTGGGGACAGCACAGCTCTTCCCTGGGGTCCCCTGCAAAACTCAGGGTGTGTGTGTGCCGGAGCATCAACAACGGGGCTGGATGTAACTGCACCCCGTGACACTGGTAGAAAATTCCCACCCTCTCAAAGATGCTTGATACATGGAAGACCCTGGTGGGAACATCCCCTGACTTCCCTGGGGAGTGAGAGGCTTTAGAAGAACCCACACACTTCACAAAGTGCTTGGTAAATCAGAGACCTCAGCAAAGCCCTTTCACTCCGCTCCGAGGAGCGGGACCGCGGGCGTTTGTGTCTGAAGATGTGCCTGTGCCCACGTCCCTCGAGGGGGTCCACACACATGGGGCACACACCTTCAGTCATGCCTCAGTCCTCGGAGGGCCCTTTCTTTTCTTTTCCTTCTGATTCCTCTTGGAAATATCCCAATATCTGGCTTTTAGCATTTCAGGCGTGCAACTTTCTGTTCACAGACAGACAAGGGCAGACTCGGCTCTTTTCTGCTGCTTTATCAGCACAGATTTCTGCTGACACCTTTGCAACAGATGCTGAAAAATAACCATGACCCATCAAAAACATCTGGGCGGCGAGCAAAGAGCAACACTGGGTCTCCCAAGGACTGCCAGCCTCTAAAACCCTCGTCATTTTTTTTGTTTCAGCTTCTCAGAGCAATTCGACGTTGCTGGGTTTGCTCCTGTGTTTAAGGGAAAAGTGAGTCACAACGTTGAGTTTCGGGGGCTTTTCCTGTTAGTTTCAGGCATTGCATTTCCCTGTATTTGTGCCTTAAATGGGAATTTAGCAGGAGACTATTTAAAGTTCAGCCGACAAATTTATTTGTAATCTTGAAGTATTTGATCATCAGAGAGAAAGCGAGAATATAAATAAAAGACACGGGACATTCACACCATCTACAGTTAATTCAATAAAGGGTTTTTTGTTGGTTTTTTCTTTTTTTTTACAGAGAACACTATACATTTTGTCTTGCCTTTCCCTTGCCATCAGCTCACACTTTCGCTGGGGAAATACACCCAGAGCAGCGTCACCAGGAAAGCAGCCGCTCGCCCCGACACGCTCCCAGCGGCGCCCAGTGAAGGGCTGGAACTAAACCAGCCCAAACCCCCCCGCTGAGAGACACCCACCACTCCCACCACCCCCAACCCGAGAGGGGATTTGGCAACAAGACATCAGGGTGATTTTTGAGACGCTTTGCAGTAAAAACTGTTGCAAAGGGATGTGAAGGAAAAGCCCAAGATTCACAACCCAGAGCTGAGAGTGCTCCTGGGTGAGGAAAAATCACCTCTTGACCTCGTGATAAAAGTGTGGTTATTGGGTGATAAATACATCTAGTCGCGGGTTAATGCTTATCGTGGGAGAGCAAAGCTAGCCATCTACGAATTAAAAAAGATGAGAAGCAGAGTTAACATAGGATTTTCATTTTACAAAGGAAAAGGGGTGTTGGTGAACCATTGGCATATTAAAGAGCATTTCATTTTAGAAAAGTTAATGTAAATTCAAAATAAACCAAAACATACCGCATCCGTGCGCCTTTTAAAAAATCTGCTGGAAGAACAGAGGAGTTTTCTACTATGGATTTCTGAAGTGATTCACTATTAACAGTTCTCCTACAGAAACAGAGACATTGTCACACCTTTTACCGTGGAGGAGGACTTTATTTTCTCTTAAAAAGGTCTCGGTGTGGGTGGGTGACGAAGCAAAGTCCTTGCACTGGAGAATGCACTGACAACAGAAAGCAGAATACCTTCTATCAAATCCGTAAAGCACAAGTCTTGGTGTTTTAGTGAAGACACGATAATCAGTTTCGTTTGGACGCTCCGGATTTCAATCACTGTGGGGCGACTGCTTTTGCCCGCTGTCCTCTGCCAGCCCTCCGCAGGCTCGGCCGCTCGCTCCGTGCCGTCACGCGTCTCCTGCCCCGCTCAGCAGCCACAGTTTGTCCCTCTGTTATTTCCAAGAGCAGATGGCCTTTAACAGCACCGAGTCCTTTCCCTTCCCACTGCAGGGTGGTGGACCCTGTATCAAAATTGAGCGTGGTCGACTTCATCCAGCCAAGAGGCCGGGCTGGCAGGGAAATCCGGGTATCCCCCGCTGCTGCCGGTGGAGAGGTCGGAGCTGGGTCCGTTCCCAGCCAGGACCCTCATAGACTGGGGCACCCCTTGTCCACTTTGTCCCATGATGCCCAAGCCATTGTCTGGGTAAACCAAGCTGGAGATTAAAGGCTGGTGGCCCGGCAGTGCTTGCAAGGAAGCTGGTGACTGGGGTATCCCGTAGGGGCTGTTGGATCGCAGGTCGTGATACTGGTCCTGAGCTGGGATGCCACTGTGGTCAAGAGCAAAGCTCCCGTTGGTCCCAGCCTGCCTCCCCAGAGCAGGGGACGCTTCATTGAGATTGCTGTAAATCCCATTGGAATGGCTCATCTCGGACATAGAGGGCTCATCTGAAAGGGAAATAGACTGGTTTTACTGGGAGAGCAATGGCCATGGCTGGCAGCAGTCACACAGGCGCGGCAAGCTCTGGGTATAAACAGATTAGACGGACAGGAGCCGAGCAGAGCAGCCACACACTTGCCTCTTGTAATTCCTTATTATTCCTCTCCTTGGTGACAGGTCTTCAAAGAAGGCCACAGGATTTTTATTTTTGTTTGAGTACAAACACCTAATACATTGTGCATTTTTAAAATATGCATTAAAAGTACATATTAAAATATAATACTGTGATTTAACAATAATCCTTTAAGGGGGAATGCGAGTTCAACGTCTTCCACCCTTTTTGTTCTTCGTTTCTATTTGCCTTTTAGGTTTATCTTGAATTTTCCTGTCATTTTTAAGGGTTACCTGAACACACCAATGCACGAAAAACTCTCCATTCTTGAAAAAAAAATTAAAATAAAAAATTAAATCTCAGCAGAATTTGTCTGCTCTGGAACGGGCTAATGAAATGAAATGTATTTGTATGACTTAGAAACACTCCTGAAAAACAGGCAGTGTTTTTAAGTTACCAGCAAATATTGTTTACCCTCGGTAGGGGCTTTATGGACAGTGAGAGCCGCTCCGTTGCCAAGGATACCAACCTGTTTGTGGCATCAGGCTATCAATAATTGTCCAACATTTTGTAGTTATTATTTATAGTATATTCATATTTAATGATGCCAGTGCACAGTGTGTCTAACCAGACCTGAAAATCAAATGGTTTTTAGGAAGGCGGGTGAGAAGCTGGGATGCAAACCCTGCGTGTCTGAACATACCCACGTTATAGCCCCTGTCTGTGTCTATATGTACACAGGGTTTTGCATCTCAGCTTCTTGCCTGGAGTCCTGAAAACCATACACACACACACACAGAGGTGTGTTTGGACACTGCAGACCGGGTAACACCGGGCAGAGCCCACCCGGGGCAGCTCTGGGATGGAGTTGGGGGCTGTGTAGAACCTGTCCCCAAGCAGCGCTGCAGGCACCGCTCCCCCCTCAGCCAGCACAGGGCTGTGTCCTGCTCCTGCAGCACATGCCCTGGGTCTGGAGAGTGTGAGATGAGGCCATGCAGGACACGAGTTGGTGT
Source organism: Jacana jacana (assembly GCA_013400555.1). Lineage (NCBI taxonomy): Eukaryota > Metazoa > Chordata > Aves > Charadriiformes > Jacanidae > Jacana > Jacana jacana. Next base: position 173,869 of record VZTM01036948.1, read on the forward strand.
AGGAATGTCCCCGGGTTTATCAGCTGAAATCTCTGCTCCAGAAGTAAGACCCTCCGCTGCAGAGACCTCCCAACATGCGGTGATCTCCCTTTTAGAGCACAGTGGGGGGGGGGTAACAACTCCCACAGAACTGGTAAGAGAACCCTAACTAGTAACTACACAGATAAAACCACCTCGAAATAGGATGAAAAAAATTATTCTATAAACTTTTCCCCACAGGGACGTTCAGTAACTCCAGAATCTGGGGGTTTTATATTTCCAAGAATCCCTTAGGAAGGCCGTATATGAGCCGCGGCTCTAACTCCCGCAGCGCCTGCCTGGGGAGCTCTCCCTGCACCTTTTTGGACTCGACACAGCCCCCCCCGGAGGGCTAGCGGAGTTTCCCCTGCACTTCCTCAGCCCCGGCTGCCCCCTGCCGCCCCGGCTCCGGTCCTCCCCTCGCCGCCCTGACAGGACCGGGCAGCCGGGGCCGCACCGCGGTAAAACCCGCAGCTCGGCTCTTCTCCCTCCTCGGGAACTTGTTTTCACTCATTATATTATGGCTGAAAATTATTAACGCTACACCGAAGGGGTGAAAGGAGCCAGGACACGGACAGCAGCTTTGCAGAGAGGGCACCGACAGCACTCGGCAAAGCCCCGGCGGGGAACGGGGTTCCGGGGACCGACCTGTGAAGGAGACCTCGGCATCGCTGTCGGGCCCCTCCTCCTGGATGCTGTCCTTGTCGGATTTGGAGGTTCCCCGGGACCGCTTCATGTTCCTGAAGTACTGACCCCACCGCTGCCTCCCCGCGTCTTTCTTCAGCCTTTTCTCCTTGGCCCTGCGGTTCTGGAACCAGACCTGCAAGCAGGGCACGCCGGGGAGCTCCTTTTCTGCGGGGCCGGCTCCTTCCCCGCCGCCCCCCTCCCTGCGGGCCCGGGCAGCCCCGACGGGGGGTCTAGGGCTGCTCCTGCTCACCTGCACCACCCGCATGTCCAGCCCCGTCTCCGATGAAAGCTGCTCCCGGACGTGCCGCGCCGGCTTGGGCGAGTTGTTGTAAGCGTTTTTGAGGGTTTCCAGCTGCTTGGCCGTAATGGTGGTGCGGGGCCTCTTGGCCGTGGACTCAGCCTCTGCCGACACGGTGCGAGTTAGAGGTGAAGTTACCCCGGAGCGTCTCTGGAGACGTGGGACCCCCGTCCTCCCTCCAGCCACCCCTTTACGGCAGTTGCTCCCGGCGCCCCTCCCTCCCCCTGCATAAGCGCGTCCCGGGGGACAGAAGGACTCCGGGCCGCCTCTCTCCAGCCCTTGAGGAGTGGGAGGGATGGGGCAAGGGGTACCTCTCTGCTTGGCCGTCTCGTAGTCTGCCTTGCAGACCAGCCTGCTGTCCTCCATGAGGTAGAACTCGTCGCCGGTGGCCAGCTGCCGTTTGCAGACGATGCAGGCGAAGCAGTGCAGGTGGTAAACGAAGTCCTGGGCCCGACGTACCACCTGGGTCGGGGGGATGCCCTGCTGGCAGGCGGCACACTTCGTCCCGAAGCGCCTGAGCGGGGGGGGGACAAGCGGCGGCCGCTGAGCNAGTAGACGCCGTCCCCGCGGCTGAAGCACTTCTCGGCCAGCTGCGTCTGGCAGTCGGAACATTTCAGGCACTTGCTGTGCCAGTGCCGGTCCAGGACCTTGAGGATGAACCTGTCCACGATGTGCTGGTTGCAGCCGGCGCACAGCGGGATCTCTGCGGGGAGGCAGCCCCCGTCAGCCCCGCCGCCTCCCAGGACCGGACCAGACCGTCCCGCCGCCCCAAGGGATTGCTGCCTTCCGACAGCGGGCACGGGGCTGGGCCGGGGAACGGCCCGAAAAAAATCAGTATTCGTTTCAATTCGTTGCCGCGGTGGAGTGGGAGCCGCTCCGCGGAGCGCAGGGAGCCCCGGGCCGCGCACACCGGGAGAAGCGCCTTGGGGCACCGGCGCAAACGAGAAAGGAAGTAATGGGAACGGAATTAGATACCACCCCCACCCCCCGGCAAAGCCGCCGGCAAAGTTGCAACGCAATTATTCCAGGTTCTTTTTCCTTTTCACACACTTCAAAAATCCACCTCCAAATAACGGCGGAGTAGCCCGGGCGGGGTGAAGAAAGAAACTGTTAAAAATTGTGAGAATTGCACTGAAAATAAAACCGCGGCAGGCTTGTCCCGTCGCCCTGAGGATACCGACAGGGATGATGTAGAAAGAGCTGACAGTACGATACAGATACAGAGAGATAGAGAATAGAGATATAAAAATAATCAGACACAATAAGTAAAGAACGAAAATGTACAGATCTGTAGACATAAATATATAGATGCCGATATATAGGTACAGATATAGATAGGTACATAAAAACGTGGATTTTAGGCACATAAATATATTGGTATAGATACAGACGGAGAGATATATAGACACGGGTATATAGATATAGATAGATGCAGACAGAAGAGTATCTATATGTAAAGATAACTATATAGAGAGATATATAGAGATGTATATCTGTGGGTAAGGGTAGAGGTGGAGATAATATCGTTATATACAACAATTCACTGTGTCCCAACAAATAACCCCGATAACGGCAGCGCTAAAGGCAGCAGTCCCGGCTCCGGGCTGCTCGGGGAGGATCGAGCTACCGCACCGGCACCGGCACGTTAACACCGGCGCGGCCCGGCACAGCCCCGGGCACGGTAACACCGCACAGCCCCGCAAGGTCCCGGTATAGCACGGCTCGCTCCCGGCCCGCGGCTCTTACGCTGCATGGCGACTCCGCGGACCGCGGTAGCGCCGATCCCTCAGGCAGGCCGCGGGCGCATCTTCCGCAGGGCGCGGGCGCAGACCCCGCTACCCCCAGATCCGCGCCTGCC